>JASDQU010560005.1:18871-40248 GCA_032191745.1 Picea mariana | reverse complement strand
TTTTGGAAGCGTTTTAGTGAACATATCAACAATCTGATCTTTGGATGGAATTTCATGCAAACAAACAACAGTGTTGGTCACTTGTTCCCTCAAGAAGTGATACTTGATGGGTATATGCTTGGTCTTGGAGTGAAATATAGGATTCTTTGACACATTGATTGCACTAGTATTATCACAATGAATTGGGATCGGTGCAGTATAATTTACCTCCAAGTCAGCAAGTGTTTGAATCATCCATAATACTTGGGTATAGTAAGTGGTAGCTTCAATGTACTCAGCTTCTATAGTCGATAAGGAAATGGAACCTTGCTTCTTGCTCAACCATGCTACAAGAGAATCTCCTAAGAAGAATGCACCTCCATGTTGACGATGGAAAACATCAACGTAATTTCGCCCACAAAGTGTTGCTAAAGCCCATTATTATATAAAAATAAATAATACTAGTAGGTGGCACCCCCTTGAACTATTGAAGATCAGATCTGTTCATTTTCGATGTTATGATGATGTGCTACAATGGTTTACATGGTTGATGGGATATTGTTTTCATTGGAATGAGTTGAGCTTTGAGATGTTGTTCCTTCATGTCACTACAGCCTGCTATCCATTAATGGTATTTATTCTGCTCGCACCTGCACAACAAACATGTTAGTGAAAATTGTATGAAAGGTAGTTTTGAGAAGGGAAAAGTAATATAACAAATTCAAAAGGGACCTAGTTCTGCAATACTACATGCATGGAAATACTTGTTGATTATTGTTAAACCCTAGCTAACAAGAAAATGACTATGGAATTATGTTTGAATTACATAATTTATATGCATATGGTTGAAGAGTTGGTGGCGCAAGGTGATAATGCAAATGGTTATACAATGGTTGATGGAATTATGTAGCCGATATATATACAATGTGGAATTTTGGTGGCATATTTGGCAAGATCATAGCGCTAATGGTTATGCGTTTGTTTGGGTTATGCGATATGAGATGGAATATGTTGATCGCGCTATAGGATTTTAATATGGTGATAGTCTCGATACATGTTGATTAATCGTTTTAATGGAGAATTATTGGCATGTACTATTTGAGTTAATGAGGTATGGGTGGCGGCGATGTGTATTTACTGCACGTCACCTTTACCCTTCCCATTGGCCACCACCCTAGTCAAACTATTGTTCGATCTTGCTGTTGTGTTCACGCTCCAGAATTTTAGGAGGGTGAAACCATTCGGCCACCTCTCGTCTTAAGGATTTCGATTAACAGGTATGTCCTTTTTTTTGTCCATTCTTGACTTCACTCTGGTTATGAAATGATTACTAGATCATATGTATGGGTTTGTGTTTTTCCTGAGTGTTGCAACTATGTGAAATTTTGGTTCTTGAATGGAAAATGGATGGCTCTTCCTGCAATATTTTTGAGTTTGTAGAAGTTATCGGTCTTTCTAGTGATAGCTCTCTATTACTACTACTGGCTTAGTTGGAGGTTTTTGTTGTTGGGTTGCTTGGCCGACTATCCCTACACATGTGCATCACTTGTCAAGTCTCTAGTTTTTATGGGTTTAACGGCTGAAAGAATTCTTCATCACTACGCTCTGTTCATTTGGGAAATGGTTGATTTCCTCACAAAAAGCCACGAAATGGGCTCTCTTGTTCTTACTCGGCCTTGTCATCACCTCAGTACTAGGGTTGTTTTAAGAACCACAAGGGTTACACCCTGTGCACGTTAAGCGTCACTATCGATCGGGTTGGAGCCTCGCTCCTCTGTGGTAGCTCTCCTATCTCAGAATTGTCATATATAAGTGAATAATCTATGGTTACCTCTATGTATGCACTTCTAGTATTAGGGCTTGTCACCATTGAAGGAATTTGGCTCTAGCTTTCCTATGTTAGTCACAGTGTGAACCTTTAACTCTACAAGTCTGAGGGTTGACATGGAACACCAGCCTAGCTTGTAGGGTTTACCACTTGTGTGTTGGATGGTTGTGTATTTCCAATTATTTTAAGTACAGACCCGTCTAGTTGGTTATGTGACAGTCGTGTGGTATGGAATTTAGTTACTACCTCTGTGATTATAGTGATAAACCTTACATTTCCAATGGCACTTCTAAAGTTCACAATCACCTGCCTGTTGGCAGCTAATTCGCATTTTTCTATTGTCCTTATAAGCTACCTACACCATTGTTTTTCAAACCTTGATTTTCGTCGCAATCCTTGAATAAAATGACACTATTAGTTTTGTGCTATTTGCACACATACCTTAGTTCTTGTTTTCACGACTGCAAGCGTGAAAATTTGGTTTTCGAAGTCACATTAAAATCGTCACTGGATTGTTGTAATCATCCTTGTCGATATGCCCATTGTGTTTCCAATTTACTTATTGTTATACAGTTGACAAGACTCCAACATCCTTATTCATTTGGCATTTTTATTTGTTAATATGACTTCGTTTTACAAGACTGTAATGATATTTTTTTGATCGAGTTTGTGATGCATTGGTGATTTGATTTATATGTTCTTTGATCATTAGTTTCATGAAAACACATTGGTGTTATGGTTAGACCCTTGGTACAAATATTTTCACATAACACATGTTTCATATGATCGGACCCTTGGTGTGATTTCGAATTATTGCTTTGTTTTTAAAGCTATAATAAAACTTTACCCGCGCGAATGTTTGGTTAGTATACCATAAGGTTTCATTGATTGAATAGCATGGTTTTTAACTTATACAATAGTGGGTTGAATAGTTATTTGCGCCGACGGTTGTACTATAGGATATGACTGTTGTGCATGGGCTAAACCAGCTCCACCACCTTTGCACGTTCTGTCATTAATGTTCCCCCCTATCCCGGTTCACCTTTGCTAGTTTCAGGTAAGCCTGTGAGAATTTTGCCCCTGTGTATGTTGTGTTCAAACCCTAGCCCGTTCACCTCACTCACCGTGTGCTCCTGTATATGGCACTGGTGGTGCGCATAGAGACAAATGGAAACCAAGCCCTGTTACTATTCGATAATGCTCAAAAGGATTTAGAAGATAGTGGTTGGCTCGTGTTTATACAGAGGTTCGAGGGTTTCAACCTTTCAGTTTCCCAACAATTCACCCTCACCTTTGATGGGTGTAGGGATAAAGTAGGAGACATTCAACTTGAACTTAATGAAGAATTCATAAGCTCTGCTACAGGACTAGCAGCCACGGGCCAGCGATGGTTTAAAAACTCCAAAGTTGATGAGGTGTCGTGGCCATTACTATTCGTATCAAGGAAGGTTGTCTCCTGTGATAAAGGTATGCCTATTTCCACCCTCAAACCCAGGTGGCATGATCTTTTTGTGATTGTGAAACAATTTGTGACCTGTGAAGGTCAGTATGGCTTGGTTTTTCTATATCACCTCTAGTTATTGATGAATTTCATCGGTTATCCTTTGAACATGCCACATTACTTCTTGCATAGTATTTACAAGATGTCTAAGAGGTTCAAACGCGAGAAGGATGATAGAAGCCTATTTCACCATGGCTTAATTAGACTCATCATCATCCACCATTTAAACCTCCATGAAGATAATTGGCAAGCCTTTCTGTCTAGAAATGGCTTTGTTGATCTAGAGTCTGCTCAAGTCGATAAATTCATGGTTAGTGAGACTATGGTCGGGCCACCCATGCCTTTTCATATTCTTCTACCCCCTGCCAAACCCTCTGTTTCCCTGACATCGACCTACCCGACATCATAACAGACAAGACTGAGGCTGTCAAGAAACCTATGAGTAAGAAAGTCAAGGGTAATCCTAATGTCGATAGCAAGGGTAAGAATAATGCTCGATTGATATCGAGACTTGCCCAGAATAAATCTAAGCCAAACATCGACCAAAAGCCCATAGTTCTGAGCAAGGACTCATACTCTGATATCGAGCGTTTCCTAGATGAAGAATACCCATATTCCCATGGCCGATGCTCCAAGCAACCCTATGACTATGTTTCTAATTTACCCCCTTGTCTCAAAAACAATCCTAAATACCTGGGAATCAAGTTGCACAATGAAAAACCTGGTGACTTAAACAAACCCTCGACTGTTATGTCAAATACCGAGCAAACATCATGCATCCAATGCAATGTGTGGCTAGAGTGCTATTACACCAACATTCCCTTATTGCAATCGAAGATCAAATCGTTGGAGCAAGTTGCAGTGCTGTCAAAAGAAAGAGACAAGTTTCAAGCTAATGACAAGAAGCAAAAAACTACCAGTTCGATTGTCTTTAGGAATGTCGAATCGGAAACAGCCTTCGTCAATTCCAAATTATCATAATCGAAGCTGTTTCTTATTGTCCAGGTATGAATTTCAATATGAATTTTTCTTTGTAAGTTTGCTCGAATTAATATGATGTATTGGATTTTGCTTTCAAATTTGCTCTGTTCGTTTAAATACATTTGAAATGATTTTGTTTCTTGTACATTAGATTCATTTTACTAAACTCAAATGTAGCTATGTTTTGGTTATGCGATTTTGTCGTTCCTAGCTTAGCAATTGATTGGTTTTGACTGGGTTTGATTCGTTTTAGAATAATTCTATTGGTTTGAATTAACGAAATAAATGGGGTTTGCTTTCGCTTGGATTTTGATTGCATCTGACCTGTTCAAGAGATTTTTATGCTAAAATTAGAACATGGTTATGTTTTGATTTGATACGACTTTGTTGTGGTTGGATGCCATCAGCTCTGATTTAGTTCTTATGATTTGATTTTGAAACGATTTCGTAGGATTGAATTGGTATGATCTTTTATAAGTGTAATGCATCATTATTAGGGATTGGCTTGATAAATACGAGGTAGTCTATTAAATTGGAAAAACGACTCTGTTTTTTATTGAATCAACATTCTCATTTGGATTGGGATTACTTTCGACCTGTGCAAAAGATCTATTCGCTAAAATTGTGGAACTATTTTGGTTCATAACAATTGTGTCAAACCCGAACTATTTCGATTCGTTCCTATTTTGATTTGATTTGCCAACGATTGTTGCGTGTCTTGAGTTAGCACGATTGCTTGTATGAGTTGGATTGGTATCGAAAATAGATTTGATGCTGCTCTATTGGTTTTGATTTTCAAAAACGATTTTGTTAAGCTCAGATCGACATATTTTGTTTCTGTTGAATTCGTATGAAAAACTCGGCTAATAGTTCGTTTTGAAATTGATTCAAGTGATGATTTCATTGACTGTCAATCGATTCTGTCTGGTCCCAATTGGCAATAACAAACGTTTGAAAAATCCCACATATCCTGTTATCAACTGATTAATTCAATTACGATTTCATTTGTTTCAATTTACATACAAGTTTCGATTTGATTTGCAAATAGCATGATCGTTTGTATATGTTTATTATAGTTCTATTAATTTGAAAAAACGATCATGTTGATTTCATTTTGATTCGACAATGATTTTGTCGATGGCTGAAGCAACATAAACTATTTGTGTCGATTGGAATTGGTTCATGAAAATCATTTCATTACTGTTGAATTATCTAAAGCGGTTTTGTTTACCCTAAATTGGTGATAACAAATTGAACAGAGCGCATGCATCTCTGTTATCATTCGATTGATCACGATTTAGTTTGTTCCAATTTGCATACAAGTTTCGATTTGAATGATTCTTTTGTTTCTAATTAGCAATCAAATATTGTTCAATAGTTTGAATATATTCTTTAAGATTTGAATTGATTTTGAAATGATTATGTGTTTAATTTAGACCAGCTACAGAATCGCCAGATTCTGTAGCTAGTCTTAAAAATTAGATTTTTGACAATTTTATCATAAAAATATCCTCTAATCTTGTCTATTTTTGTCCTCTTTCAGGTGCATACGAATTACAATGATCAAATGGGTATGTTGTAGCAGTTTAGGAGATACTTTGGATATGGTTTTGTTTTAGGTTGTTAGATTGAGTTAGAAACTTGGGATATTATCCCCAGATTTTTGTAAACTATTTTGATAATTCCCACTGGGATGTTTTACCCTGTGGGAGGTCTTTAAATACTTATCATTTTTTGTAATAAACCCATCATATTCACGATGGAGAGAACATGATTATGGATTTGTGAAATAGACTGGGATGAAAGTTGATGTCTTGTAACAACTTTCGCTTTCAATATATCAAACTTTTGTTTCAAGTTTTATTCATATCAGTTTGCAGTCGATTATTGACTACTTTAGCTATCGTAATTCATTGCATATTGATGTGATTTGATTTAATATGTTATCCATATCTGATCTCTCTTATTTAAAATACAACAATAAATCTATTTCAATTTAACGAATATAGATTTATCTTTTTCATTAATTGAATTGTTTTGAACAAATTGTTGCATACAGATTTATCTAATTGTGATGGTTTGTAGATCATAAAATTGTTGTTATATTTTATGTCTTGTTTGTCCTGTTATTAATATTTGAGGAGCACATCTGCTTTCCATTTACGAGAAGCTCATGGATAATCTGGTGCGATTTTCCTCCCACCAAACTATTGAATCAACTTCTGGACACAGGACAAACCTGAAGCATTACTTCAGGTCAGTTTGTTATTTATTATTTGATAGTCAATTAGTTAATATAATATAAGTAGTTTAGATAAATATATTAGTTTAGATTCATAGTTAGAGTTATTATTTTAGTTTCTTAGTTTAGATAGTTTTTTATTTTATTTCTTTTTTTTCATAAAATCATAAAATCAAAAAACAATAGTTTCGTTGTCTTAGGACAGATTACAAATGAGTTTTGCAAGTTTTCATTTAAATCTGTAATTTGTAAATATTGTACATTTGTAATTGAATTTGATTCTGTTGATAGTTGAATGTTTAATTTTGTAGAGTTATTATAGTATTAGATAGTAAATTGTATATATTAGTAGTTCAGATTTATTTATCAGTTTGTTTTAATTGTTATTTGTTCATTTAGATTAGTTAATTTAGAGTAGTTTTCTTTTGTTTTCATAGGACTTAGATCGGCTAACGGAGCCGCTAAACCCATCAGGGTGGGTTATCCCAAACAGCTTGGGTTATTTAGACAACCCCATACCAGATCCACTCTTCCAGTTGGCGAGCGTTCATTTTCGCCCGTCAACAAATGGCGCTAGAAGGAGGGCATGGAATTTATTAATGGCACGAGGCAGTCGTAAGACTCCTCCCCCACCTAATCGCTCACCTATAGTGACAAGAAGTCATTTGAATGATAAAATTCCCCCTCAAACAACAACCACATCAACCGACGATCCACAGATCACAATTGAGCCAGCAACCCCAAATCCTACAGGTGGTGACATACAAGAGATTGTCCGCCAATCTCTCATAAGAACTCATAGTGCCTTAGCTCATTTGAGGCAACCAAATCGACCTTTGGACCAACATTTAGATTTCTATAATATCAAAGAGCAACTCAGAGGCACTAACGTCACTGTGAACCCTACAGATCCAATCCTCACTCCTGCTGCAGGAGGATCTGGAATACCTCCCTCACCACCTCCCTCATCTCCTTCTTCTTCTGGAGGAGATTCTTCTGACGAAGGCAGTTCCCCTTCTCAGCCTTCCACACCCACTACACCAATGGCCAACCAGAACCATCCTGCTAGACCTTGGCTCGACCAGGATTTCATAGCTGTACCTGGAGCTCAACATCCCTTACCTAAACATCTGGAGAAATGGCTTCCCAAGTTTGACCCTGACTCAAAACAGATCGCTGAAGATCACATTAAAAAGTTTATGTTAGCCATAAGACTCCACAACGTTGAGCATGAAGACGTAGTAGGTAGGTTGTTCCCCTATACTTTCGAGGGCAATGCCTCTACATGGTACTTTTCCCAACAACCTCATACCATCGTGTCTTGGGAAAAGTTTGAGTCATGCTTTTTGGAAAAGTTCGGAGACAGTAAGCCTCCGGAAGTCCTAGTCATGGAATTTTCTAACTTAAGAATGAACCCAAAATAAAAGGTTAAAGACTTTAATCAAATATTATTAACGCTTAAGAACTGAATCCCTACAGATTCGATGCCTGCCGAGAATCTTATAATAGCATAATACACTAAATCTTTGCATCAAAGTATAGCTATTTGGGTTAAACGATCTAAGAAATCCACATTGTTAGAATCCTTCGAGGAGGCCATCTAGATTGAAAAATAAATATTTAGTATAAAAGACACTACTAGCAACGAAACAAAGACTATTTCATCTTCCAAAAAGAAGATCGAAATCCTCCCTAGACCTACTCAAAGTAAAATACAACCTGAAAGCTCTGATTTAGAAAACTTGACTAAAGTTGTTCAAAAACTGTCAAATCAAGTTATAGACTTGAAAAGGACGACCGAAGAAGCTTCTTCGAGCAAAGGGCCTTACAAATCCCCGTTATGGAAGCCTTTTCCCACCAACCGACCTAATCCAACCACCGAGGGCCTTAATCTAGAAAGTCTGCAATATGCCCTTCAAACAATTCTAGAAGCCCAGGATAACTTGATGCCTCCTAACATTCCTGAGGGGGTTGTTGAACAAGAGACAATTCAA
This sequence comes from Picea mariana, assembly GCA_032191745.1. NCBI lineage: Eukaryota > Viridiplantae > Streptophyta > Pinopsida > Pinales > Pinaceae > Picea > Picea mariana. The sequence continues at coordinate 31,723 of JASDQU010560005.1, read as the reverse complement.
GAAGAGGAGTCTTCTCCAAATATTTTTGGACACTTCTCGGATAGCATCTTTCAAGCTAACTTCGAGATAGTCCATCCCTATAATACTAGGAGTAAGACAACAAACAAACCTTTTGCTGAAAACACTACGGCTTCGCCTCCAAAGCAATATAAACTAGCTGAGACTAAACAGAGTCATGTGAACCCCAACTTAGATTATGATTTAGTTGAAGACCTCAAAAATTTAAGGGCTAACATTTATGTTTATGAGTTACTAAAATTTCCATTTCTGCTACAAAAAATGTTGCAAAACATCGCAGAGAATGGTAAAAATGGTAATTCAAATAAGGTTGTTCAGAACAAAGTTCCTCAGAAGACTTCCACTAAAAATAATCCTGATCCTCAAGACAAAGGAAGCCTTCCTGTAAATAATGTAAATAATGTAAACAATGTAGATAAAGTATATTTAAAAACTGCGAGTAAAAGGCCAAAAAGTACCACCCTTAGTACTCGTAGAAATGTACCTCCATTTTTGTTAAATTTTGAAATATTTAATAGAAACGTGCACAATTGTATGGTAGACTCAGAAGCGTCATCCAATGTGATGCCATGGTTTGTATGCAAAAATATTAACGTCAAAGTTGAACCATCCACCTTAAAAATCATACAACTTGATCGAACCAGTGTTAAAGTTATAGGCGAATTAAGAAATGCGATTATAAGATTATCGTCAAACCCCAAGGTTCATCAAGTTATTGATATTATTTTTGTGGATATTCCAGAAGTGTATGGTCTATTTTTAAGCAGGGACTGGTCAAAGCAGCTACACGGCTATTTCGCCACAGAATGGTCTCACCTATGGCTTGCAGAGAACGACAAGCCTAACAATATCAAGGTAAATCGTGAACGCTACCTTAAGTTCATGGTCACAGATTTGAATGATCCCAACAAACCATTTACACCTTCTTCTAATTCACCCAAAGTGCAAGGGATGGATACCTTTTTCGAAAATTTCATGGCCGAGGTTTCATCTATCACCAATCCAGAGAAGCAGTCCGAGATTGTAGCATACATGCAACCAACAGCTTCTACACAACGGTCTCATGCACCCAATAAAAATAAAATTTGGTCTCTTTATTTTGATGGGTCAAAGTCCAAAGAAGGAGCTGGTGCAGGCTGCGTTATTATCGATCCGATAGGTAACAAAACATTGATTGCATGTAGGCTAGAATTTGAATGTACTAATAATACTACAGAATATGAGGCTTTACTGCAAGGTCTCAGAAAAGCTTTAGATATGAACATTCAAAACTTGACTGTCTTTGACGATTCCAAAATCGTGGTTAGACAGGTAAGAGATTCTATCCACTTATTGTCTCCGCATCTTAAAATCTACCAATCCGAGGTATGGAATTTAATGAATAAATTTTCTTCTTTCAATATAAATTCTATTCCTATATTGAATAATTCTGAAGCAGATCTATTAGCTAACATAGCTTCCAAAATCTTTCCTGCAGAAGGCTTGTCCCCAGATGCATTCTCCATCGAGTTGTTGTTCAAGCCATCCATTCTTGACAACATCACCAACTGGAGAGTCTTTGACGACGATCAACATATTATTATCTTTCTGCATATGGAAGAAACTTTTCAAGGCGCAATGATAGACGAACGCACGCACGACGACAATTTGCGTGATTTCATGATAATACCAGATCCGAGAACTCATGAATCTTCATCGGACATGGTAAATTCGATCCCTAAATCTGTAGTTAGATTAGAGAAATTTTATGATCTTCAAGATAAATTCAAAAAATCGGTCAACTGTAAAACCAATAGTTCCTCATTATCATATGAAAAAGTAAACTTAGGGACTAAGGACAATCCGCAGTGCATTAATCTAGGGGTAGGATGTTTTGAGAAAGAAAAAGATGCATTTATTAAATTGTTCAAAGAATTTAAATATGTCTTTGAATGGACGTATGATGACCTTAAAACTTTCCACCCTAACATCATACAACATGTCATTCCTATGAAACCCCAAACCTCACCCTTTCAATAGAAATTGAGAAAAATGCACCCTAAGCTTGAACCGACCATTAAAAAATAATTAAATAAACTCCTAAATGCTAAGATTATTTTCCATGTTAGGCACACTCAATGAGTTTCTAACCTTGTCCCTATCCAAAAGAAAAGTGGGGAAATCCGACTGTGCGTCGATTTCCGAAACCTTAATAGAGTGTCTGATAAAGACAACTATCCTATCCCACCCATGGAACAGATCCTTCAACAGGTATCTGGTTCCAAGAGGCTATCTTTATTGGATGCTTTCTCAGGGTACAACCAAGTCCTGATGTCTCCTCCATACCAACTTAAAACTACCTTCCACACTCCATGGGGCACCTACGCTTACAGAAAAATGCCCTTTGGATTGATTAATGTTGGTGCCACTTTCCAGAGAGCGATGGACATCGCTTTCCAAGGATTAACAAATCAGTCCGTCGTAGTTTACTTAGATGATGTGACTATCTTTTCTAAAAAAAAAACGATCATCTAGCTCATTTACGAGCCGTTCTACAGCGATGTCGTAAATACGGCATTTCCTTGAATCCTAAAAAATCCATCTTTGCAGTAGAACATGGTAAACTCTTAGGATTTATTGTGTCAAGCAAAGGGATGATTATCGACCTCGAAAGGACTCAAGTCATCTTGAAACTCCCCCCTCCTACATCCAAAAAATCTATGCAGTCTTTCTTAGGCCAGATAAACTTTGTGAGGAGATTCGTCCCCAGTTTCTCCGAAATGGTCAGACCTTTACAGAATCTAATTAAGAAAGACGCCCAATATCATTGGGGAGCCTTAGAAAATCAATCTTTTGATGCAATAAATAAGGCCATAATAGACGCTCCTTCTCTCATGAGCCCTGACTTTTCTCAAGAATTTACGCTTTATACTTTTGCTTGCGATCGTTCCTACGCCGTCATCCTAACTCAAAAGAACGTTGAAAACAATGAAGTACCCATTGTCTTTATGAGATCTAGTTTCAAAGGCACTGAACTTAATTATCCAGTGGTAGATCAGTAAGCCTACGTTGTTTTTAAAGAAGTCAAACATTTACGGTGTTATCTTTTGAAATCAAGGACGAAATTTATTGTCCCTTACCCAGCCGTCAGGAACCTGTTAGTGCAAAAGGAACTAGGTGAAAAGAGGGCTAACTGGGTTACCTCCTTGCAGGAGTACGACATAGAAATTACCCCAGCTCAAATAGTGAGAGGCCAATTATTATGCAAGTTAGTTGCTGATTCAGCAGGAGGACAACAAGAAGAAAGCGATATGTCAAACCTAGGACAACACAATCAAAATGCAATCTGTTGTGCACAAAACTCAGTCAGTCCTTGGTATGATGACATAAAATTCTATCTTGAACATGGGTCAGCCCCCCGTCACCTAGATCCCACTAAAAGAAGAGCGTTGAGATTAAAGTCTACCTCCTTTCATTTGTTTAATGGTATCCTGTTTCGTCAAAATTTTGATGGTGTACTGATGTGTTGTCTTGAGAAAGACGAAGCAGAGAAAGTCTTACTAGAATTGCATGCACGAGAAGCTGGTGGTCATTTTGGTGGTGACACCACTTCCCATAAGGTTTTGAGAGCTGGTTATTACTGGCCCACGCTTTTTAGAGATGCCCATGCCTTGTGTCATAAGTGTACTATTTGTCAAAAAGCGTCAGGGCGGTTACAGAAACTAGCCTTTCCTTTGCAGCCTGTTTCAGTAGACTCTCCTTTTTAGCAGTGGGGCCTTGATATCATAGGTCCAATCAACCTACCATCCTCTCAGCAACATAATTTTATCATAACAGCCATAGATTATTTCACCAGGTGGTCTGAAGATGCCGCCTTAAGAACTGTGAATAACAGTCAGGTAATTGCCTTTTTAAATTCGAATATTATCACTTGTTTTGGTATCCCTGATTGTTTAGTATTCAATAACGCTTCTTAATTTTCCTCTCTTGAGATGAGCGAGTTCACTTTGGAAAAAGGAATTAAATTGAAGTATTCTGCTAGCTATTACCCCCAGGGAAATGGATTGGCAGAGTCAACAAATAAGAATCTGATTAAAATCATCAAGAGAACGGTGGCTGAAAATCAAAAAAACTGGCACAATGCACTATTAAACGCACTTTGGGCTTATAGGGTAACACCAAAAACTGTTGGAGGTAACTCTCATTTCTTTCTCCTTTATGGCAGAGAAGCAATTATGCCACCACACATTCTTCTTCCTTCACTTCAGCTATCGCAGAAAATTCAAGAAGAAGATTGTCCCCCCTTGGAAAACCGAATTAACGCTTTGATGAAGCTAGAAGAGGTAAGAGCCCAAGCTAAATGTAAGTTAGATCAGCATCAACTAGTGGTCAAAATCTGGTTCGATGCTAACTCTACCTCTGATAGGAACTTCGAAGTAGGTGATCTTGTCTTGAAATGGGACAAACCGCATGAAGGAAAGGGAGAGCACATGAAATTTCAAAACTTATGGCTTGGACCGTTTTTAATTGCTGAAAAGTTGGGTCCCAGTTCTTTCCAATTGCAGAATCTAGAAGGGCAGCCTGACACCTATCTGATGAATGGCCAAGCCCTGAAAAGATACTTTGCTTGATGACAACCCTTGTATATTATGTATATATTTTTCTTTTGTTTTCTTTTCTTTTGCTATTTTGATTTTGATTTCTCCTTTGCGCTTATCAGTTTTTGTTTTTGTTTTGGAAACACATACCTGTATACTGAGCTATTCGGACAAAGAAAACAGAAAATTCCTTCACTAAAATGACTGCTAAAAAAATCGTATAAACATCAATTGTAAACTTCTAAAATTTACATCTGTGTTGGCAAAAAACTGTTGTTTGAAAGAAGTTAACTGATTTCGATCTCTGAGTAAAGCCTGTCATGATCATCTATTATCTTTTTACATTGTCCCTATTCCTTAAGGGAATGACTCAGAAGATGTCTCCCTTCCTTAGAAAGTTGGTTCTGTAAATCAAACATCTATGGATCTTAATAAAGGATTGTTCTAAAAAATTCTGCTAAGATCTGAAAAAAATATGTTAAAATATCATAATTTTTAGCGTCACCCCGCTCGACCATATATTGTTAAAAAACAAAATAAATCATTAAAAGAGCTGTGGGAAGTGCTTGTAAACCCGCCGGGATGCTGAACAGGTCTGCTGGTAGTAGTTAAATGCATGCATGGTGCCAAGACAAATTCATCGAGGTACTGATCAGGCCCGCTGGCAGCGAATCAATGTCGGGTATATGAAAATTGGCAAAAATGAGATAACTTGACCTTAAAATGTCCTTTATTCTAATCCGAAACTTCTTGGCAGGATACAGACATCATAGTGGGTTAAATGGAAACCCTCTCAAGGCTATGGATGCCTGCTGGCAGCAGTGGCTCTATCAACAGTATTGGGGATTTTATCTTTAATATTGTGGCTCGCTTGTCTTAAGACTGTTACTAGTTTTCATCCTTTAAGCACTGCTGGAATATGTGGTTAATGAAGATGTTTATACGATTTTCTGGTTGTTATTTTTGAGTTAGAATTTTTCTCATTATCCTAATCTGAATTTGTTCTTTTTAGCAGAGATAAATTCTTCTACCAGTGTGTCTCCATTGTTGGCAGCCAATTCGCATTTTTCTATTGTCCTTATAAGCTGCCTACACCAGTGTTTTGCAAACCTTGATTTTCGTCGCAATCCTTGAATAAACCGACACTATTATTTTTGCATTATTTTCACACTTACCTTAGTTCTTGTTTTCACGACTGCAAGCGTGAAAACTTGGTTTTCGAAGTCACATTAAAATTGTCACTGGATTGTTGTAATCATCCTTGTTGATATGCCCATTGTGTTTCCAATTTACTTATCGTTATACAGTTGACAAGACTCCAACATCCTTATTCATTTGGCATTTTTATTTGTTAATATGACTTCGATTTACAAGACTATAACGATATTCTTTTGATCGAGTTTGTGATGCATTGGTGATTTGATTTATATGTTCTTTGATCATTGGTTTCATGAAAACACATTGGTGTTATGGTTAGACCCCTGGTACAAATATTTTCACATAACACATGTTTCATATGATCGGACCCTTGGTGTGATTTCAAATTATTGCTTTGGTTTTAAGGCTATAATAAAACTTTACCTGTGCGAATGTTTGGTCGATCTACCATAAGGTTTCATTGATTGAATAACATGGTTTTTAACCTATACAATAGTAGTTTTAATAGTTATTTGCGTCGACGGTTGTACTATAGGATATGACTGTTGTGCATGGGCTAAACCCACTCCACCACCTTCGCACGTTCTGTCATTAATGTTTCCCCCTATCCTGGTTCACCATTGCTAGTTTCGGGTAAGCCTGTGAGCGTTCTGCCCCTGCGTATGCTATGTTCAAACCCTGGCCCATTCACCTCGCTCACCGTGTTCTCCTGTCTATGGCACCATTGGTGCACATAGAGCCAAATGGAAACCAAGCCCTGTTACTATTCGATAATGCTCAAAATGATTTAGAAGATAATGGTTGGCTCGTGTTTATACATAGGTTCGAGGGTTTCAACCTTTCGGTTGCCCAAAAATTCTCCCTCACCTTTGAAGGGTGTAGGGCTAAAGTAGGTGACATTCAGCTTGAACTCAATGAATAATTCATAAGCTCTACTACAGGACTAGCAACCACGGGCTAGCGATGGTTTAAAAACTCCAAAGTTGATGAGGTGTCGTGGCCATTACTATTTGTATCAAGGAAGGTTGTCTCTTGTGATAAAGGTATGCCTATTTCCACCCTCAAACCCAGGTGGCACGATCTTGTGGTGATTGTGAAACAATCTGTGACCTGTGAAGGTCGGTATGGCTTGGTTTTTCTGTATCACCTCCGGTTATTGATGAATTTCATCGGCTATCCTTTGAACATGCCGCATTACTTCTTGCGTAGTCTTTACAAGATGTCTAAGAGGTTCTAACGTGAGAAGGCTGATAGCAGCCTGTTTCACCATGGCTTAATTAGACTCATCGTCATCCACCATTTAAACCTCCATGGTGATAATTGGCAAGCCTTTTTGTCTAGAAATGGCTTTGCTGATCTAGAGTCTGCTCAAATCGATAAAGTCGTGGTTAGTGAGACTATGGTCGAGCCACTTGTGCCTTTTCATATTCTTCTACCCCCTGCCAAACCCTTGGTTTTCCCTCACATCGACCTACCGGACATCATAAAATACAAGACTGAGGTTGTCAAGAAACCTGTGATTAAGAAAGTCAAGGGTAATCCTAATGTCGACAACAAGGGTAAGAAGAATGCTCGATTGATATCGAGACTTGCCCGGAATAAACCTAAGCCAAACATCGACCGAAAGGCCATAGTTCCGAGCGAGGACTCAGACTCCGATATCGAGCATTTCCTGGCTGAAGAGTACCCCTATTCCCATGGCCTATGCTCCGAGCAACCCTATGACTATGTTTCTAATTTACCGCCTTGTCTCAAAAAAAATCCTAAATACCCGGGAATCAAGTTGCACAATGAAAACCCTGGTGACTTAAACAAACCCTCGGTTGTTATGTCAAAGACCGAGCAAACATCATGCATCCAATGCAATGTGTGGCTAGAGCGCTATTAAACCGACGTTCCCTTATTGCAATTGAAGATCAAATCGTTGGAGGAGCAAGTTGCAATGCTGTCAAAAGAAAGAGACAGGTTTCAAGCTAATGACAAGAAGAAAAAAACTACCGGTTTGATTGTCTTCAGGAATTTCAAATCGACAACAGCCTTCGTCAATTCCAAATTATCATAATCGAAGTCATTTCTTATTGTCCAGGTATGAATTTCAATATGAATTTTTCTTTGTAAGTTTGCTCGAATTAATATAACATATTGGGTTTTTCTTTCAAATTTGCTCTGTTCGTTTAAATACATTTGAAATGATTTTGTTTCCTGTACAGTAGATTCATTTTACTAAAATCAAATGTAGCTATGTTTTGGTTATGCGATTTTGTCGTGCCTAGCATAGAAATTGATTGGTTTTGACTGGGTTTGATTCGTTTTAGAATAATTCTGTTGGTTTGAATTAACTAAATAAATGGGGTTTGCTTTCGCTTGGATTTTAATTGCATCTGACTTGTACAGGAGATTTTTATGCTAAAATTAGAACACGTTTATGTTTTGATTTGATACGAGTTTGTTGTGGTTGGATGCCATCGGATCTGATTTAGTTCTTATGATTTGATTTTGAAACGATTTCATAGGATTGAATTGGTATGATCTTTTATAAGTGTAATGCATCATTATTAGGGATTGGCTTGATAAATATGAGGTAGTCTATTAAATTGGAAAAATGACTCTGTTTTGTATTGAATCAACATTCTCGTTTGGATTGGGATTACTTTCGACCTGTGCAAAAGATATATTCGCTAAAATTGTGGAACTGTTTTGGTTCATAACGATTGTGTCAAACCCGAACTGTTTCAATTCGTTCCTGTTTTGATTTGATTTGCAAACGATTGTTGTGTGTCTTGAGTTAGCAAATAGCATGATCGTTTGTATATGTTTATTATAGTTCTATTAATTTGAAATAACGATCTTGTTGATTTCGTTTGGATTCGACGATGATTTTGTCGATGGCTGAAGCAACATAAACTATTTGTGTCGATTGGAATTGGTTCATGAAAATCATTTCATTACTGTTGAATTATCTAAAGCGGTTCTGTTTACCCAAAATTGGTGATAACAAATTGAACAGAGCGCATGCATCTCTGTTATCATTCGATTGATCATGATTTAGTTTGTTCCAATTTGCATACAAGTTTCGATTTGAATGATTCTTCTGTTTCTAATTAGCAATCAAATATTGTTCAATAGTTTGAATATATTCTTTAAGATTTGAATTGATTTTGAAATGATTATGTGTTTAATTTAGACCAACTACAGAATCGCCAGATTCTGTAGCTAGTCTTAAAAAATAGATTTTTGACAATTTTATCAAAAAAATATCCTCTAATCTTGTCTATTTTTGTCCTCTTTCAGGTGCATACGAATTACAATGATCAAATGGGCATGTTGTAGCAGTTTACGAGATACTTTGGATATGGCTTTTTTTTAGGTTGTTAGCTTGAGTTAGAAACTTGGGATATTATCCCCAGATTTTTGTAAATTGTTTTGATAATTCCCACAGGGATGTTTTATCTTGTGGGAGGTCTTTAAATACTTGTCATTTTTTGTAATAAACCCATCATCTTCACGGTGGAGAGAACAGGATTATGGATTTGTGAAACAGACTGGGATGAAAGTTGATGTCTTGTAACAGCTTTCGCTTTCAATATATCAAACTTTTGTTTCAAGTTTTATTCATATCAGTTTGCAGTCGATTATTGACTACTTTAGCTATCGTAATTCATTGCATATTGATGTGATTTGATTTAATATATTATCCATATATGATCTCTCTTATTTAAAATACAGCAATCACTCTATTTCAATTTAACGAATACAGATTTATCTTTTTCATTAATTGAATTGTTTTGAACAAATTGTTGCATACAGATTTATCTAATTGTGATGGTTTTTAGATCATAAAATTATTGTTATCTTTTATGTCTTGTTTGTCCTATTATTAATATTTGAAGAGCACGACTGCTTTCTATTTATGAGAAGCTCATGGATAATCTGGTGCGGGTTTCCTCCCACCGAACTGCTGAATCAACTTCTAGACACGGGACAAACCTGAAGCGTTACTTCAGGTCAGATTGTTATTTATTATTTGATAGTCAATTAGTTAATATAATATAAGTATTTTACATAAATATATTAGTTTAGATTCATAGTTAGAGTTATTATTTTAGTTTCTTAGTTTAGATAGTTTTTTATTTTATTTCTTTTTTTCATAAAATCATAAAATCAAAAAAAATAGTTTTGCTGTCTCAGGACGGATTACAAATGAGTTTTGCAGGTTTTCATTTAAATATGTAATTTGTAAATATTGTACATTTGTAATTGAATTTGATTATGTTGATAGTTGAATGTTTAATTTCGTAGAGTTATTATAGTATTAGATAGTAAATTGTATATATTAGTAGTTCAGATTTATTTATTAGTTTGTTTTAATTATTATTTGTTCATTTAGATTAGTTAATTTAGAGTAGTTTTATTTTGTTTTCGTAGGACTTAGATCGGCTAACGGAGCTGCTAAACCCGTTAGGGTGGGTTATCCCAAATGACTTGGGTTATTTAGACAACCCTGGACCGGATCCACGCTTCCAGTTGGCGAGCGTTCGTCAAATAACTCAGTGGTGTTAATGGAAGGGCCTCTACCCCGATTCGATTAGATGCTTGGGCATGCATAGCCACCACAGCTTGTTCGGTTGATTGATTTCCTACCATAGTGGTGAATTGTTGGTTGTTATACAGTCACTAATATTCACACTTATGATGATTTGGATGATGGCTAGCATTGGTTACAAGTGCTTGGTGTTGTTCACACATGTCGCGTTCTGTGTATGGTGTTTTGCAAAGTAAATTAATGGGCATGGTAACTATGGTTTTCTTTGGGGCTGAATGACTACTGAATTGGATAACTATAGAAAGTATGTTCCCTACATCTTTGTGCTTGTTGGTTGTATGGACCTGAGTGTGCACAACATAGTCGATCATGGGTAACTAAATCCAAGCAATCTTATATCTTATCACGATATGTTGAGTTATCATCATGGTTGTGTGTTTGTTGTGTCAAGTGGAAATGTTGCACCAAGGAGTTTTGTTAGCTGCTCACTGTGTGTAGTATGGATAGCTTGTTTTTATACACAGGGATACCCACAGAGTTTTAAGCATGTTAATTATTGTAATGGACCACTGGTTAAAGTAGGCGTGTTATTGATAATAGTCATGTTGGATAGGTGGCCTAGTTTTTAATTCATTTTGAATTGGTTTTTTTTATGGCAGAATTACATTGCCTGGGAAAATTACTCCTGCATATATGGTGTCCAAATGGTGGTTGTTAGTTGTATAATTAATTATCATTTCAGACATGGAAGTTTGGTCTTGATTATTGTGGCTACTTCATATATATGTGAACGAATATCACCACATATTTTATGGGCTTTATTGCATTAATAATGACTTCATTATTATTTTGAAAATATGACTTTTCAGTAGAGTAATGGATTAAAGAAATACATGGCAGTAGTTATGTTGATGATTACAGATTGGAAATGGGTATGATTTGTTAATTGTTATGAAATGCAGAGTGTGTAAATGAAAGGAACAAGGCCTCTTACAAATTGTATGGAAAACTTACTGTTTGTTAATGGCACTGTGTTGGATATTTGATTAATGAACAGTAAACTAGTTAAATGCACAAGAATTATTATTTGGTCAAATGATTGTTGGTTGATGCATCTTTTCTTACTGCAGAATGTTTTATGGATCGCTTGATTAATTTCATGAACAATAAACATTATCTTCACTTTCCATTGTCTCACTTTCCGCTAATTACAAACCCTTCACATATCCCATATTCATTTTTTCCACTCCCTATTCTGATATTGATTACAGCCAAGAGAATTTTTGTGTTAAGTGGTTGAAAGTGGCAATGCCTTGGGTGGATTGCAGTGAGGTTTTATTGGTTTCCATTACAGTTGATTGTTGTTGTCATTGAGCAATGAACATTTGTTCTCCCCTTTCAATATATCATATTTTCGCTCAATACAAACCCATCACATATCCCATAACATTGTTTCACCCCCTTTTCTCATTGATTAACATTAAAACAATTTGTATGGATTGGATTGCATGAGCCTAAACATTATGAGACAAATCTATTTCATATTTTTAAGATTCGTCATGCATGGTTATTTAAAATACTATTTTCTAATCGATTATACATGCATGATGAGTTTTTTCAGTCGAGGAAGACATCGTCGAGGAAACAGAAGCAGAGGTAACTGGAACAGAGGCCCAAGAAGGCCCAGGTTCTCTATACATTTTGACATTCATTCAGAAGAGCTTGGCCAAATGTTTCATGTAGGATTATTTGATTGGATTGGGTAGGGAATAGTCTGAACTAGGCCTGAAAGGCCTCCTTTCCAATCCCCACAAGCCCCTGGTATCCCTGTACCTCCTCATATCTCCTTACAACCTGAGGTCCCTGAAAATGATGGATGGCAAGAGATTGTCCACCTAGCAGTCTCCCAACATCGTGGCTGGTCCAACTTGACTTTTGTTGCTTCTCAACCTTTGAACCCCATTTTCCAAGATGCCCCTAACCACTCACTAGTGCAATCCTCCCATGCTAGCAAGAGATTGAAGATTGAATCCCACCATGCATTTGATAAAGGAAAATCCATTGTTTCCCCTTCCTCACCCTCCGATGACTCTCATAAATCTGTGTCTTCTCGGATGCATTTGAGGGATGATTGTTCCCACGTGATTAGTGAGATAAAGCCTAAAGGCTCTGCCCAGCCTAAGGGCGCAAATTCAAGAAAATTAAGAGGTGATAGCAACAACCAAGGAAAAGTTGTATCACAGACTGGGAAATATGGATTTTGCATTTTATGTTATCTATTGTCTTATGATAGTTGACTTCATGGATTTTTGGACAACATGTTTTATTTTGGATATATGAGTATTATTTTGAATAATTTCAAATTTCATGAGCTAAAATTGCCAAAAGTAAATATGTTGATGGGAGACACAAGGAGGTGTGTTTTCTTAACTAATAGTTATATTATAATTGTTATGATTGTTATGAACTAAAGGGAGTCACAAGGGGTCCCACCTACTAGTTATTATTTATTAATGACCATTATTATGATTATTACTTTTCCCCCTAACTAAAGTT
>JASDQU010560005.1:0-10320 GCA_032191745.1 Picea mariana | reverse complement strand
CCCCCCTTTTTATATTTCTGTAAAGATCATGGATAAGATTTTCCACTATTGCCTCATTGATGGTGGTTCAGGCCCAAGTGTCATGTCGAAGATTATTATGGAAGAGCTAGGATTGTCTTGTACAAACTAAAATGCTAGAAAAATGCTCTCCTATAATAGTCTACAACAAACAACCATAGGCGATATTAAAGACATAACCTTGGTTTTATGCGCTCACCCTGAGATAAGGACAACCCTTAGCATTCAGGTGATTGACATTCCTGTGAGAAATTATTCAATTATCTTGGGGAGAGATTGGAAAGCCCTAATAGGTGGATACCTCTCACTCGACGTGACACATTTATCTGTTCCTCGAAATGGTAAGAATTTCGTAGTCCTTAGAGAGGGAATAATTTCACCCTACATAGAGAGTGTTCTGAAATCTAGCGTAAACTATATCGAAGAAGGCCTAGGAGTGTATTCCATCTTTGTCGAGGAAGATAGAATTCCTTTGGAAAAAATCGATTTAGATGATGATATATGGCATATGCACTTTGATTGTTCATGCTCTAGTGAAGGTAATGGGGCTGGAATTATCTTGGTTTCTCTTGCAGGAAAAATTCATAATCTGTCATACAGGTTGGAGTTTGCTTGTCCAAACAATGTCGCTGAATTTGAATCTTTGTTGTTAGGAACTGAGAACACCCTTAATATTGGTTGTGGTCACCTTTCAGTTTTCGGAAATTCTGAGCTTGTTGTGAACCTGATACGTAAGACTTTCTCTCCTAGCGACGAGCTAATGGAACAATATTCCCAAACCGTTTGGACTCTTGTCTTGAACCTTCTATCTTTCAACATCAATCATGTTAAAAATGACTTGAATTCAATAGTTGATCGGTTAGTTGTCTTTGCATCCTCGCTTACTCAACAACTCTTGCCTTGCTGGCCTGATTGTGATTTTCAATCTCTAGATCGTTCATATATTCTTGAGCATGTAGGATCTTGGAATGCCTTCCTTGGTGATGAGAGCATTTGTGCTATCATCCAAGATGAACTTATTAATCCCGAGGAAATTATATCCACAGAAAATAATAGGATTCCTAATGGCTTGACTCCTCTTGAGAGTTCCTTTTCATTGAGTGTTGGAGGTGACAAATAAAAACAAAAGGAAGAGGAATTACAATAGAAGGTGGTTAAAACCATCCATACGAGCATTAGGACACCTGTATCTTCAACAAATGTTAAGATAAATATCCAGGGTTCTGAGAAAGAAAGGATGAAGTCTGTCGAGTTGCTTGGCGGATTTAAAAATGTTTTTGCTTGGTTTAATATGGATATTTGTGGTTTTGATCTAGGTCTTGTTCAACGTACTATGAAACTGGATAGGCAAAAACAAGGACTTGTTAATTCTGCACTGAAAGCAACCTTTCGAGAGGAGTTAAGATATTTCTTGAGACGTGAAATGTTTTTTTTAATTCACTCTGGATGGGTTTCCAATTGGGAACCTTCTTCAAAGACCACTTATAATATTAGAACTTGTTTTAGTCTTCAAACTTTCAGACAAGAAATTATGAGAAACCCATTCCCTCCTCTCAGTATGGAAATGTTTCTGCAACAAGTTGTAGAGTCACAGTGGGAGCCCTTACTTGACAGTTTATTTGGTTACAGTAAAATCACAGTAGAAAGGGAAAATTGCCACAAAACCACTCATATTAGTTGTGATACTATGTCTTACAGTTTCCTTCCTTTTGGCTTATTTGATGCAAGTACCGCCCTTAAAAGGCTAATACACATGGCTTTTAATGAATTGGTTAGTATCCATGCTTATCTTGACTATTTAATCATATGCGTCAAGGGGTTGATAATCACACCATAATTTCAAGTGTTGGGTCATTTCCAGATTACTTTTGTCTTGGACACTAACTCAGAAGTTTTAAAGGAATTACAGAGACAATGGTTTTCCTACAACACTAACAGTCCTCGTTTGAATTATTGCGAAGGACCAATGTGAAAAGGTTCTAATGCTCATTGGATTTCTGTATACTAGTTGCCTAGTTGTGCTTTATTTTTGTGCTTCTTTTCTCTGGTTTGTAGTACTTTGATTTTTTCTTTCTAATTGAAGGTTTTTGCTACTTTTTCAATGCTGTCTTTTATTGTTGTTGTTTTAGTATCTACACCTTTACTTCCGTCATGTTTTTACTTCCGATTTTTTTTATTATTTTGGTCAAATAGGATGTTGGATCAGTTCTGCCACAGTGACACTTTTGCGAAGCATTGTTATTCAATAAAAATCAAGCTTACAGAACTGTGATGATTTATCCTCGGAAGGGCCCTTGAAATTGTTACATATTTCCACTATTGTCTTACAAGGAATTGGTTATTTCTCGCTTCTTCTTGTCATTTATTCATTCCTTGAGATCTTAAGAGCAAGTTTATAAGTCTTCCTCCTCAAAGGTTAAGAGCATATTCCAGTCAAATGATTATGCATACAATTGTAAAACCCCTCATACTTAACACTTTTCATGAATTATTCCCAATTTCCCGATCATCTTTCCATTAAGTCTGCTCACTTTCCCCTGTTGCATAATCATTTGAGTTATGTCTTCTTGAGATTATTGTTCTTGGTCTGTGAAACCATGAGTTCTGAGTTCTGAATCTGTTAAAAAAAAAAATCCTGTGGAGTCACCAATTTGTTGATGATTGAAAACATCAACGTAATTTCGCCCACAAAGTGTTGTTAAAGCCCATTATTATATAAAAATAAATAATACTAGTAGGTGGGACCTCCTTGAACTATTGAAGATCAGATCTGTTCATTTTCGACATTATGATGATGTGTTGCAAGGGTTTACATGGTTGATGTGATATTGTTGTTGTTGGTATGAGTTGAGCTTTGAGATGTTGTTCATTGATGTCACTACAACCTGCTATTCATTAAAGGTATTTATTCTTCTCGCACCTGCACAACAAACATGTTAGTGAAAATTGTATGAAAGGTAGTTTTGAGAAGGGCAAAGTAATATAACAAATACAAAAGGGACCTAGTTCTGTAATACTACATGCATGAAAATACTTGTTGATTGTTGTTAAACCCTAGATAACAATAAAATGACTATGAAATTGTGTTTGAATTACATAATTTATATGCATGTGGTTGAAGAATTGGTGGTGCAAGGTGATAATGCAAATGGTTATACAATGGTTGATGGAATTATGTAGCCGATATATAAACAATGTGGAACATTGGTGGCATATTTGGCAATATCATAGTGCTAATGGTTATGCGTTTGTTTGGGTTATGTGATATGAGATGGCATGTGTTGATCACGCTACGGGATTTTAATATGGTGATAGTCTCGATACATGTTGATTAATCATGTTAATGGAGAATTGTTGGCATGTACTGTTTGAGTTAATGAGGTATGGGTGGAGGCGACATGCTTTTACTACACGTCACCTTTACCCTTCCCATTGGCCGCCACCCTAGTCGGACTATTGTTCAGTCTTGTTGTTGTGTTCACGCTCCAAAATTTTAGCAGGGTGAAACCGCTCAACCGCCTCTCGTCTTAAGGATTTTGATTAACATGTATGTCCTTTTTTGGCTATTCTTGACTTCACTCTGGTTATGAAATGATTATTGGATCGAATGTATGGGTTTGTGTTTTCCCGAGTGTTGCAACTGTGTGAAATTTTGGTTCTTGAATGGAAAATGGATGGTTCTTCCTGCAATATTTTTGAGTTTGTAGAAGTTATCGGTATTCCTGGTGATAGATCTGTGTTACTACTACTAGCTTATTTGGAGGTTTTTTTTGTTGGGTTGCTTGGTCGGTTGTCCCCATGCATGCACATCACTTTTCTAGTCTCTAGATTTTATTGTTTTAACGGCTGAAAACATTCTTCATCACTTTGTTCTGTTCATTTGGGAAATGGTTGATTTCCTCACTAAAAGCCACAAAATGGGCTCTCCTGTTCTTACTCAGCCTTGTCATCACCTTAGTGTTGGGGTTGTTTTAAGAACCACAAGGGTTACACCCTGCACGCATTAAGTGTCACTATCGATCGGGTTGGAGCCTCTCTCCTATGTGGTAACCCTCCTGTCTCAGACTTGTCATATATCTGTGAATAATTTGTGGTTCCCTCTGTGTATGCACTGTTGGTATCGGGGCTTGTCACCATTAAAGAAAGTTGTCTCTAGATTTCCTATGTTAGTCACAATGTGAACCTTTAACTCTACAAGTCCAAGGGTTGACATGGAACACCAGCCTGGCCTATAGGTTTTACCACTTGTGTGTTGGATGGTTGTATATTTCTAATTATTTTAAGTACAAACCCATCCAGTTTGTTATGTGACAGTCGTGTGGTATAGAATTTAGTTACTGCCTCTGTGATTATATCGATAAACCTTACATTGCCAATGGCACTTCTAAAGTTCACAATCACTCGCCTTATGTCAAATAAATCAGTAGTGTTAATGGAAGGGCCTCTGCCCCGATTCGATTAGATGTGTGGGCATGTATAGTCACCACAACTTGTTTGGTTGATTGATTTGCTACCACAGTGGAGAATTGTTGGTTGTTATACAGTCACTAATATTCACACTTATGATGATTTGGACGATGGATGGAATTGGTTACAAGTGCTTGGTGTTGTTCACACATGTCACTTTCTGTGTATGGTGTTTTGCAAAGTAAAATAATGGGCATGGTAACTATGGTTTTCTTTGGGGCCGAATAACTACTGAATTGGATAACTATAGAAAGTATGTTCCCTGCATCTTTGTTCTTGTTGGTTGTATGGACCTGAGTGTGCATAGCATAGTCGATCACGGGTGACTAAATCCAAGCAATCTTATAGCTTAGCATGATATGTTGAGCTATCATTGTGGTTGTGTGTTTGTTGTGTCAAGTGGAAATATTTCACCGAGGAGTTTTTTTAGCTGTGCACTATGTGTAGTATGGATAGCTTGTTTTTATACTCAGGGATACCCACAGAGTTTTAATCATGTTAATTATTGCAATTGACCACTGGTTAAAGAAGGCATGTTATTGATAACAGTTCTGTTGGATAGGTGGCCCAGTTTTTAAGTCATTTTGAATTGTTTTTTTTTATGGCAGAACTACATTGACTGGGCAAATTACTTCTGCATAGATGGTGTCTAAATGGTGATTGTTAATTGTATGATTAATTATCACTTCAGGCATGGCAGTTTGGTCTTGATTATTGTGGCTACTGCATATATATGTGAACGAATATCATCACATTTTTTATGAGCTCTATTGCAGTAATAATGACTTCATTATTATTTTGAAAACATGACTTTTGAGTAGAGTTTTGGATTGAAGAAATACATGGCAATAGTTATGTTGATGATTATAGATTGGAAATGGGTATGGTTCGTTAATTGTTATGAAATTTAGAGTGTGTAAATGAAAGGAAAATAGTCTCTTACAAATTGTATGGAAAACTTACTGTTTGGTAATGGCATTGTGTTGGATATTTGATTAATGAATAGTAAACTAGTTAAATGCACAGGAATTATTATTTGGTCAAATGATTGTTCGTTGATGCATCTTTTCTTACTGCAGAATGTTTTATGGATCACTTGATTAATTTCATGAACAATAAACGTTATCTTCCCTTTCCATTGTCTCACTTTTCGCTAATTACAAACCCTTCACATATCCCATATTCATTTTTTCCACTCCCTGTTCTGATATTGATTACAACCAAGAGAATATTTGTGTTAAGTGGATGAAAGTGGTAGTGTCTTGGGTGGATTGTAGTGAGGTTTTATTGGTTTTATTTACAGTTGATTGTTGTTGTCATTGAGCAGTGACCAGTTCTTCTCCCCTTTCATTATATCATATTTTCGCTCAATATAAACCCCTCACATATCCCAGAACACTGTTTCACCCCCCCTGCTCATTGATTAACATTAAAACAATTTGTATGGATTGGATTTCATGAGCCTGATACATTCTGATCCAAATCTATTTCGTATTTTTAAGATTTTTCATGCATGTTTATTTAAAAGACTATTTTCTAATCGATTACACATGCAGGATGAGTTTTTTTCAGTCGAGGAATCCATGGCCAAGGAAACAGAGGTAGAGGTAACTGGAACCGAGGCCCAAGAAGGCCTATGTTCTTTATACATTTTGACGTTGATTCAAAATATATTGGCCAAATGTTTCATGCAGGATTCTTTGATTGGATTGGGTAGGGAATAATCTGACCTAGGCCTGAAAGGTCTCCTTTCCAAGCCCTGCAAGCCCCCAGTATCCTTGTATCTCCTCATGTCTCCTTACAACTTGAGGTCCCTAAAAATGATGGATGGCAGGAGATTGTCCACCTGGTAGTCCCCCAACATCGTGGATGGCCCAACTTGACTTTGCTTGCTCCTCCACCTTTGAACCCCATTGTCCAAGATTCCCCTAACCACTCGCCAGTGAAATCCTCCCATGCTAGAAAGAGATTGAAGACTGAATCCCGCCATGCATTTGATAAAGGAAAATCCATTGCTCCCCCTCCTCACCCTCCGATGAATCTGATAAATCTGTGTTTTTCCGGATGCATTTGAGGGATGATTGTTCCCATGTGATTAGTGAGATAAAGCCTAAAGGCTCTACCCAACCTAAGGCAAATTCAGGAAAATCAAGAGGTGACAACAACAACCAAGGAAAGGTTGCATCACAGACTGGGAAATATGGATTTTTATTTTTATGTTATATATTGTCTTATGACAGTTGACTTCATGGATTTTTGGACATCATGTTTTATTTTGGATATATGAGTATTATTTTGAAATAATTTCAAATTTCATGAGCTAAAATTTCCAAAATTAAATATGTTGATGGTAGACACAAGGAGATGTGTTTTCTTAACTAATGGTTATGTTATAATTGTTATGATTGTTATTAACTAAAGAGAGTCACAAGGGGTCCCACGTACCAGTTATTATTTATTTATGACCCTTATTATGATTATTACTTTTCCCCCTAACTAAAGTTAGTTGAGTTTTTAATTATCTTAACTAATGAGTTGGTTCAACTACTTCAACCAATTCTAATTTGTTAAAAGAAAAAGGAAAGGAAGGAACAAGAGGAGGATAGAAGCATAAGCATGCTAAGATTTTCTCTTTGAGTTTACGTTGAGATAGTTCAGTTTTCATTCATTCATATATTCATCACAACCTAATTCTCTTTTGTGATAGCAGGGTCTTATTGTAGACAACAATATTCAAGGCTGAATCAAATCATTCAGACACTTGTTTTTCAGAGGTGTTGATCTATCTTTGATAGTCTGTGTAGGCTTGTTTGTTTGTGAATTAATTTTCATGACTGATAAAGGCTATTGTGCAGAATCGAGTGGGTAGCAATCTGTGGCAAGATGATCCATCTTTTAGAGTTCATTTTTGGTTTTCTGTTAGAGGTCCTTTTGTATGTTCCATCGGGGATGTCTAAGTTTGATTTTGGTCCAAGATTTATGTATGAGATTTTGTAAAGAAAATGACTCTTTGGTGAATTAGAATGAAATAAAGGATTGCTTTATGTCTCAACTATTTTGATTATCATCTCGGTGTCTTTACTTTTGTTCTTACATTTATTTCAACAACTGTTATGTTCAGAAAATTACATAAAAAGTGAATTTCTAGCAAGCTTTTTGTTGATAAAATCCTAGCCTAAGCACTCGTAATTAATACTTGTGAGTTAGGATATTATTTTGTTGGCTATAAACATAGGGTGATATTCTCGTCTACTTTTCTTTAGCCAAGTAAAGTCTAAAAATGCTTGAGTAAGATCAATTCATATCTTTTCCTCAACACTCCACTCGTTCTTTTCCTTTCATTCATGCAGTTAGCTCAATCAGCATCTGAATAGACTGATAATTGAAAATTATGATTCCTAGGATACCATAGGCCATAGTTCATTGTTCCTTTCAAATATTTGAATATTCTTTTGACGGCTATTAAATGACTATGTTTAGGTGCAGACTGATACCTTCCTACCATTCCAACAACATGCATTATGTCTGGATGAGATGTTGTGATGTACAACAGGCTGCCTATCATAGACCTATATGAAATTTGATCAACATTAGGTGAGTCATCATCCTTGCTTAGCTTGCATCCAGTGACCATAAGTGTGCTCACAAGTGTAGAATCTTCCATTTGAAACCTTTTCAATATTTCTTTTAGATATTTCTCCTGAGAAAGAAATCGTCCTTCAGACCTCTGAGTAATTTGCAGAGAAAGAAAAAATGATAGTTCCCCTATCAATTCAGACTACATCATAGAAGCAAACCATTTTACCAATGAAGCATTATTACTTCCGAAGATGATGTCATCTACATAGACCAACACAATGAGATCAAAATCATTAACCTCTGTTTTTGTATATAGATTGTTGTCAACTGTTCCTCTCTTGAAACCTTTGTCTTGAAGATACTTATCCAGTCCGTAGTACCAATAATGAGGAGCTTGTTTCAACCCATATAAGGATTTCTTCATCTTGCAGACATAGTCAGGATTATATGACAGTTGGAAACCTTCTGGTTGTTCCATATAGACTTCTTCTTTTATATATCCATTTAGAAAAGATGACTTGACATCCATTTGATAGAATTTAAATTTCTTATGAAAAGCATAGGAAAGAAACATTCTAATAGATTCTAATCTTGCTACGAGCACAAATGTTTCATCAAAATCCAGTCCTTCTATTTGAGCATACCCTTTATAGACCAATCTGGATTTATTCCTGACAATTTTTCCTTGTTCATTCATTTTATTCTTAAACACCCATTTCGAGCCAATTACATTCTTATCTGTTGGTCTAGGAACAAGTTCCCAAGTATTGTTCTTCTCAATCTGATCTAGTTCCTCGTTCATTGATTTTAACCAATTTACATCTTCACTGGATTCATTGAAGTTCTTGGGTTCCACCATGGATATGAAGGCTATATGTGATTGCTCGGTGTCTTTGATTATCCTTCTCCTGGTTTGTACACCTTTGTCTTTCTCACCAATTATCCGACTTGCAGGATGATTCTTTTGAGTAATTTTGGAGGAAGGATTTGATGTTGTCTATTGATTTGAGTCTACCTAAGTGTTTGTATCTTCATCTGACTCAGAGTCTTCCTTTTCTGATTCTTGGACCTGTTCGTCTTCAACTTCAACTATATCCTTTGTGGTTGATTCAATATTTCTCACCTCTCTTACTGGGATTCCTTCATCAACTTTTATGTCAATACAATCAACCAATTTATGCAACCTCTTATTATAGCATCTGTATCCTTTACTGTTTGTAGCATACGCTAAGAAGATGCCTTCATCAAACCTGACATCATACTTGCCAAGGTTTTCATTATTATTTTTTATGTAGCACTTACTCCCAAAGACTTTGAAGTGTTTGATTAAAGCAGGTCTTCCATATCACATTTCATAAGGTGTCTTGTGACTGTGTGGTCTGAGGTGAGATTGGTCTTGTGACTGTGTGGTCTGAGGTGAGCTTCTACCCAATAGATTTGACCAATGTTGTTCTCATTCATCATTGACCTGGCCATTTGCTGAATTATTCTGTTTTGCCTCTCAACTACTCCATTTTGCTGTGGAGTTCCTGGTATTGTGTATTCTCTTTTGATCCCATGTTTATCACAGAATTCCTTGAAATCACTTGACATAAATTCTACTCCTTTGTTTGATCTTATATCCTTTAATTTGTTCCATGTTTGATTCTCAGTTAAAGCCTTAAATATTTTAAACTTCTCAAATGCTTCATCTTTTTCTTTGAGAAAAGCAACCCAAGTGAGCCTAGAGTAATCATCAATGATCAACATGAAGTAGTTTTCTTTCCCTGTGCCTTCCTGTCTTGATGGTCCAGATAAATCCATATGAACTAATTGGAGTGTTTTCTCTATTGAAGCAGAGCTCTTGGATTTAAACTGTGTCCTAGTTAGCTTTCCTACCTGGCAGGGTTTACACACATAATCTTGTGGTTTCGATATTATTGGAAGATCTTTTATTGCCTCAAGATTTTTGAGTTTGATTAATTGGTCAAAGTTTAGATGTCCAAGTCTCCTATGCCATAACCATCTTTCATCATGTTTTCTTAGATGATAGTCTTCTCTATCTTCTTTCAGTACATATACAATATTATTTGTCCTTATACATGTTGGTCACTATAATTGCTTAATTAATTTCAAACAACCAAGTGAAACATAAATTATCAACCCAGGGAAGTCTTTTGTTTCAAAGATAGTTGCGCACTATATATGCTCAATTCCAAAAGCACTTAGTGTTGTAGTAAAGAAATCATTCTATCTAAACTTGCTGAAGTGAACTGA
>JASDQU010560004.1:33437-47253 GCA_032191745.1 Picea mariana | reverse complement strand
ACCTCTTCAGGAAACACATATCTATAGTCTCTCAATATAGGATGGTCCTCTAAGCTTGGTTTATGGTCCTTAACAGAGTTCAATACTCATATTGCATATAAAGGGCATCCTTTTTTTCAACATTTCTTCACTTGAAGGCCTAATATTTGTCTCACTAAGATAGGATTTTGAATTCATTGTATGGTCCCTCTCTTCTCTTCCTCATCTTCACACTCTAATTTTTTATTACAATAGTCCAACTTGGATTTATGGGCAACCAACCAATCCATGCCAATCAACATGTCATAAGATCCTAAATGGAGTATGTTTATGGTTGCTTGGGTAGACAACCCATTCATAATGAATTGATATGCTGGTATGACCTTTGTTACCTACCTCTTTGTTCTAGTTGCCAACTTCACCAACCACGATTTAACATGTTTCACTTGCTGTAATTCACATTTCTCAAGAGTTTGAGGGGAAACATAACTCAAATTAGAGCCAGGGTCAATTAGAATAGAAACAWGATGGTTGGTAATCATACCTTCCATTTCCACCACTGAGGCTTGGTGGTTTTCTTGTCTGTTATCCAAGACTGCATGAATTTTTGGCATGCTCCTGGCCACATCATTAACTGTGGTATCTGTTATCTCCTCAAATAAATTTTTCAAAATTTATTTCATTCAATGATAAGAAAGTCATTAGGAAAAACTTTATTAAATTTTTTCAGGCTCATTTTAATGAGTTCTAACTTGTAAATA
Organism: Picea mariana; assembly: GCA_032191745.1. Taxonomy (NCBI): domain Eukaryota; kingdom Viridiplantae; phylum Streptophyta; class Pinopsida; order Pinales; family Pinaceae; genus Picea; species Picea mariana. Next base: position 46,513 of record JASDQU010560004.1, on the reverse strand, counting down.
TTTTTGAAAAACTTTGGAGTGAGTATTTGCTTCAAAAAACTCAAAAAATAGGTTTCGGTGGCTAAGCATTGTTTCAAAATGGTCTCTAAGCCACCGAAAGCTCCGCTTCTGGTGGCTTAAATGCAATTTTTGGGGCTCTCTAAGCCACCAAAAGAGCAGAGTAGTTTAAAACGACTATTTTGATCAGTTAAAGCCCGTAACCATCAAAGTACAAGGATGTGATGGCACATTAGCTATCGAAATCAATGGGAATGATCTAATGGTGATCTGGTAATTATTGTAAAATTATGATTTGATAAGATTTGACTAACCCTAAATCTATCAAACCCTATATCTCTGTCACCATTTTCGGATTTGATTTCACCCACATCTTCTGCAGTAATTTCACTCACCTAAAACCAGTCACGTGGCCTACTATCTCTTCATTGTCGAAGTATGATATTCTAATCATGATTTGAAATCTCTCATTGCCTTATACATTCCTAAAAATCAGGCCTTTGTTTCCCTCATAACTCACCCTTGTTTTTGTTGAGCCCTAACTTGCCTCCATCAGCGCTGATCTGGTTCCCCAAGCCCAATTTTGTTTTGCAGGTACAAAAGAGCTCAGTGACATAGCCTATTTGGAATGACACCCTGAGGTGTGTCAAATGTCCAAAGGATGTTGGATGTTACAAGGGTTGTGAAGCACCAAGCAACAAATAATATCATTGATGAGATTTCTTTGACTTCTAGGCATTTAGTTCATGATGAAGAGTTAAGCATATATCAAGAAATGTATATTGGGAAGAGAATACTCATAGTTGGGTGAAGTTCTTCCTATAAGATGATTGAGTTGGGCATGCAGAAGTTAGACCACAATGTCTAATATTAAACTACCTTGCAGCAGCTGCAAAGAACCATGTGTTTTAGATGCTTTATTTCGTTCTGTGCTTGGAGGAACATGTGCCATATTTGGTACATTCGGTTGTGGTAAGACTATCATTACTCCTAAAAACAAAGACATATCTCATCATAGTTGTTGCAGACAACAAAACATGATCAAAAGGTGTTGGATCAAATCAGGTGCTATTTGGTTTTGAAACAAATACATACTAAAGAGATACAACACTGATTTTTGCAACTTATTTGAAGCAGCCCTGAACTTAAATGAACAGCCTTGAAGATAAAGAAGTTGAGAGGAAAAATATTTTTTCAATTTTGGAACTTATTTTCAAAATAGATCTTTCAGTGGCTTAGGCAAGCTTTCACAGCTGCCCTTAGCCACGGAAATCACAACTTTCGGTGGCTTACATGCTAGAAATTTTGGCTCCTTAGCCACCGAAAGCGCTGAAAATTGCAGATTGCTCTTCTTTTTGCTTAGATCGATTACTTTTGTTTCCAGATCATGTGGGGATGGTTTTTAATGAAATATAATAATTAAAGGGATATATAAAATCATCCCTTTTCAGCTTTTGAGGTAGATGATGAGGCAAGAAGACTAAGTGTCTTTCTATTTTTTGGTAAAAATGCACAGATTTTAGTCAAAAAGTCAAAATACTTGGAAAAAGTGTATTCAAGAGAAGATGATGACTATTAATTAAATATATTATAAATTCTCATCTATGGGTACAAGTGGCACTTCATTTAATCATTGGAAACATTCTAGGAATCAAATCCTAAAATGTAGGAATATGACTAGATTTGGAAATCTGGATTTTCCTGCTTTAGTCACCTTCTTAGGAGACAGATACTGATCAGCTGGAAGCGTATTTTTAGAAATTGAAGGAGGTATTTCATAAGAACGGGCTGATATTAAATAACCTCTCTCAATTTCCAAAGATCTATCTAGATTTGGAGGATATACATGAATCTTGGAGCAACATATTTCCAAAAATTAAAAAACTCTGTTTTTCCTGTTTTAGTCACTGACTTTGAGGACAGATTCTGATGAGATGGAAGTATATTTTTAGAAACCGAAGGAGTTATTTCATAAGAACGGGATGATATTCAATAACCTCTCTTAGTTTCCCAATATCCATTTGGATTTGGAGGATATATGTGAATCTTGGAGCAACATATTTCTACAAATTTCTATCTTTTCCAGCCACCTCACAATTTCGAATTTGAGATAGGAAAAGAGGTTATCAGATCCATCTTTTGAGGATCTTGAAACTAATTTGTAAAAATTATTTAAGCTCATAGATGCAAGATTCAAAGGGATTCGACTATGGGAATTTGACCACTACTATTGTATTCTTCAGACTTTTTGAATATATATTAGACATAAGCTTCTTTTGCCATCTCTGTTCAGACTTTCATATTCTCTCTCTTATCTTACTTGTATCTGAATATTATGTTCGTTGTTTATTGTTTATTTGATGTATGATAACTGTCAACTTATCATTACATCCATAAACATATAATCTGCAAGTACTTCACTTATTTTATCTAGCCATTCATATGTACTTTGTGTATATGTTTATGCTAGTATTATAGTTATTCTCCATGCTTTCACTGTTTATTAAACCTTCTGAACACCTTTGGTTGAAAGCATTATCTTTCTGAACGTATTCATATATGTCTAGAGTGTGTGAGATTTGATTGAGTCATCCATCTTGATCCATTTGATTAAAACATTACAAGATTAGTTAAGTTACCACGCATCTATGAGATACAACCTAAGAGAGTTTCCTGGAGTGATAACAAATTGGCGTCATTGTCGGGGATAGGAGATTGAAGCTCAGCTTCCTTGGGAGATGACAAGATCCATCTTTGATGATATACAAAGTCTAGACACATTTTCGGTTGTAATCATCTATCTGGTGACTCCATGAAGGATGAATTCAGTGGCGACTCCATGAAGGATGAATTCAGTGGTGACTCCATTGTTCTGAAATCTGTTGGTAACTCCACTGGTATGAAATGAACAAAATCTTGGCTAAGAGATATGCCTTCTATGACTTTTCCAAGATTGTTGGTTTTCCTAATCTAGTACCTAGTAGAGATGAATGGGAAAGAAGTATTCCCAAATTTCGAGGAGAAGAGTGGAAAGTACCAGCTGAACACTTGCTGGATTTTCATGACTTTATTCATCGGCTTGAAATTGTGCATGGGGATGTTCAGATCAATCTCTTTGGGTTTTCATTAGAGGGAATTGCTCGTGATTGGTACCGGTCTCTTCCTATTTCCAGTATCATATATTTGGAATATTTTCATGCTTCTTTTCATGTGTTTTGTAAAGACAAATTTCCAGCTGATCTTCTATATCCCGAATGTTGTCATGAATTTAATTTATTAAATAAAGAACTAAATATTCATGAAAATTTTGTTGTAGTAGAAGATACCTCTCATTATGATAGAGATATTGATGATCTTCGGGATGTTAACCATAATGTAGATGCTTTTGAAATTGTACTAAATACATCTACTATCTTAGATTGTCATGAAGATCACATTGTTCCCTTTGAAAATTTAAAAGATGATGGGCAGATTGAAGGAACAATATGTAACAGTTTTGAATTTACATCAGATACTAAGGGAAACCCTCAGTTTTATGATTTGCAGACACAGGAAGATTGCAGAAGATATGAAGAGGAAGATGATGAGCTGAAAAGTCTAGATCAATAGTTCATCATGCATTCTTCTCAGACAGAGATCAAGCAGTCTGCATTCAACATTGAGATCTGTGAAGGAAAAGAGCAGCAACATTTCTTTTAGTTGGAACAGCAGCATAGAGAGAGATATGGTGAAGAGAAGCATAAAGTTTCAGATCAATAGTTAAGCTTGTATTTTCCTCAGACAGAGGAAGAACAGTTCATATTCAACATTGACATCAGTGAAGGCAGCCAACATCACTTTAATTTTCAGTTGAAACAATATTATGAAGAGGTATTTCTTTGTGTCTTTCATGACCCTTTTGCTGATTTTCTGGAATCCATGAGCACCATAAATATCAAAACATTTTTGTCAGACGAAGGACAATTTTATCATCTTTTCAAATTATATTTCTGCATGATATGGCTTCCATTATTTTTCGGGTCAAGATCAAGAACAGTTTTAGTAAATCAGTTTCTGGCATGGCTTCATTGGAAGCATGAGTTTACTTGATTAAGAAACAGTGCAATGGGTTAGAGTAGAGTAGTGTAGGAAATAAGCTCGTTGTCCAAGCATTTTGTTTCTTCCATTTTGTAGCAAAAATATCAGTCATCTTATGTGAATAAAGGCAGGTCTTGAGGATGGCATTTTTTCAAGGTGTACAAAGATCAGTTGCACAAGTCTCAAGAATTCTCAGAGATCGGTTGCACAGGCCAAATGACTCCATACCCAATGGAACACTAGAGTTTAGGTTATGTTTGAGTTTTTTTCCAGGAAAGGCATTAGATCTGTGATCCTTGAAACGTTACGAGGAGGCTTTCATCCCCAATAGGAGCCAGATGTTATCTCCTCAAACAAATTTTTCAAAATTTATTTCATTCAGTGATAAGAAAGTCATTAGGAAAAACTTTATTAAATTTTTTCACGCTCATTTTAATGAGTTCTAACTTGTAAATATTTTTGAAAAACTTTGGAGTGAGTCTTTACTTCAAAAAACTTGAAAACCAGGTTTCGATGGCTAAGCATTGTTCCAAAATGGTCTCCAAGCCACCGAAAGCTCTGCTTTCGATGGGTTAAATGCAATTTTCGAGGCTCTCTAAGCCACCAAAAGCGCAGAGTAGTTTAAAACGACTTTTTTGATCAGTTAAAGACCGTGATCGTCAAAGTACAAGGATGTGATGGCACATTAGCTACCGAAATCGATGGGAATGATCCAATGGTGATATGGTAATTATTGTAAAATTATGATTTGATAATATTTGACTAACCCTAAATCTATCATACCCTGTATCTTTGCCACCATTTTTGGATCTGATTTCACCCACATCTTCTGCAATAATTTCACTCACCTAAAACCAGTCATGTGGCCTACTATCTCTTCATTGTCGAAGTATGCTATTCTAATCATGATTTGAAAGCTCTCATTGCCTTATACATTCCTAAAAATCAGGCCTTTGTTTCCCTCATAACTCACCCTTGTTTTTCCTAAGCCCTAACTCGCCTCTATCAGCGTTGATCTAGTTCCCCAAGCCCAATTTTGTTTTGCAGGTACAAAAGAGCTTAGTGACATAGCCTATTTGGAATCACACCTTGAGGTGTGTCAAATGTCCAAATATGTTGGATGTTACATGGGTTGTGAAGCACCAAGCAACAAATAATATCATTGATGGGCTTGCTTTGACTACTAGGCATTTAGTTCATGGTGAAGTGTTAAGCATATATCAAGAAATGTATATTGGGAAGAGAATACTCATAGTTGGGTGAAGTTCTTCCTATAAGATGATTGAGTTGGGCATGCAGAAGTTAGACCACAATGTCTAATCTAAAACTACCTTGTGGCAGTTGCAGAGAACCATGTGTTTTAGATGCTCTATTTCCTTCTGTGCTTGGAGGAACATGTGCCATATTTGGTACATTCGGTTGTGGTAAAACTATCATTAATCCTACAAACAAAGGCATATCTCATCACAGCTGTTGCAAACAAGAAAACATGATCAAAAGGTGTTGGATCAAATCAGGTGCTATTTGGTTTTGAAACAAATACATACTAAAGAGATACAACACTAATTTCTGCAACTTATTTGAAGCATCCCTGAACTTAAATGAATAGCCTTGAAGATCAATAAGCTAAGAGGAAACATATTTTTGCAATTTTGAAAGTTATTTTCAAAACAGATCTTTCAATGACTTAGGTAGGCTTTCACAACTGCCCTTAGCCACTGAAAGCAGAGCTTTTGGTGGCTTAAATGCTATAATTTTTGGCTCCTTAGCTACCGAAAGAGCACAAAATTGCAGATTGCTCTTCTTTTTGCTCAGATCAATTATTTTTGTTTCTAGATCATGTGGGGATGGTTTTTAATGAAATATAATAATTAAAGGGATATAGAACATCATCCCTTTTCAACTTTTGAGGTAGATGATGAGGCAAGAAGACTAAGTTGTCTTTCTATTTTTTTGTAAAAATGCACAGATTTTCGTCAAATATATTATCAAGTATCATCCATGGTTATAGGTGGCACTTCATTTCATCATTGGAAACATTCTAGGAATCAAATCCTAAAATGTAGGAATATGACTAGATTTGAAAATCTGGAGTTTCATGTTCTAGTCACCTTCTTGGGAGACAGATCCTGATCAACTGGAAGAGTATTTTTAGAAACTGAAGGAGGTATTTCATAATAAAGGGATGATATTCAATGATCTCTCTCAGTTTCCCAATATCTATCTATATTTGGAGGATATACGTGAATCTTGGAGCAACATATTTTCAGAAATTAAAAAACTTTGTTTTTCATGTTTTAGTCATTGACTTTGAGGACAAATTATGATGAGATGGAAGAATATATTTAGAAACTGAAGGAGGTATTTCATAATAACGGTCTGATATTGAATAACCTCTCTCATTTTCTCGATATCCATTTGGATTTGGAGGATATATGTGAATCTTGGAGCAGCGTATTTCTACAAATTTCTATCTTTTCCAGCCACCTCACAATTTCGAATTTGAGATAGGAAAAGAGGTTATCAGATCCATCTTTTGAGGATCTTGAAACTAATTTGTAAAGATTATTTAAGCTCATATATGCAAGAGTCAAAGGGGTTTGACTATGGGAACTTGACCACTACTATTGTAATCTTCAGACTTTTTGAATATATATTAGACATAAGCTTCTTTTGCCATCTCTGTTCAGACTTTCATATTCTCTCTATTATCTTACTTGTATCTGAATATTATGTTTGTTGTTTATTGTTTATATGATGTATGATAACTGATAACTTATCTTTACATCCATAAATATATAATCTGCAAGTACTTCACTTATTTTATCTGGCCATTCATATGTACTTTGTGTATATGTTTCTGCTAGTATTATAGGTATTCTCCATACTTTCACTGTTTATTAAACCTTCTAAAAACCTTTGGTTAAAATCCTTATCTTTCTGAACATATTCATATATGTCTAGAGTGTGTGAGATTTTATTGAGTCATCCATCTAGATCCATTTGATTAAAACATTACAAGATTAGTTAAGTTACCAGGCATCTCTGAGATACAACCTAAGAGAGTTTCCTGGAGTGATAACAGTATCCTCTTGAACACTGTAGACTCTCGTATTATCTGGTTGTCTATGAGGGAAGTCCCTCAATAGATGTTATTCTCCACATCCCCAACATTTCAATGGTTCTCTCCTTGTAGTATCAGTCCTTCCCGGGGCTGGTCCATAGGTTTTATTTCCACTCTGAGATGGAAAGTTATGTTGATTCACACTCTTAGTGGGAAATATCATCTTATAATTATTCCCATAATTATTAAACTTTGAGGGTTTAAACCCCTTCTTCTTGAATACTAGTTTACCTTTCTTCTTCCAGTCCTTGGGATACTATCCCTTGTGGTTGAATTGTTCATAGCAGTACCTAGCCTTCCGAATGGCATATTCCAAGGTCTTAGTTTCATCAAACTCAATTATATTATGGAAGGATTGAGGAAACCTAGTATGGAACCATTGCATCTTCATATTTTCCTCCTTTATATAGGGAACATGCCTCAACAGCTCCAGAAACTTGTTAATATATTCATCTATAGTGAGTTGTCCTAGTTTGAGTTCATAGAACTCCTTAGTCTTGTCATCATAGTACCTTTCAGACACGTACTTATTCTTGAAGTATTTTTCAAATTTTCTCCAAGATAACTCCTTCTCATGGATTCCATTCACATTTCTAAGGTCCTCCCACAAAATAGAGGCCTTTCCATTGAAGTTAAATATGGCTATTAGGGCCTTCAAGTTTTCAGAATAGTCATAGACTCTGAAGTACTTCTTTAGACCAAGTATCCAAGATTTTGCTTCTTCCTCCTTTTTGATTGCCCCATCAAAAGTGGGTGGCTTGGATTTCTTAAATTCTTCAGGGTCACCTCCCTTAGAGTGCTTCCTCCTCTTTCTTTTCTTCTAGGGATGTGAACTAGTCTCATTGTGGACAGTTCCTTGGAGATTTATGCTCCTTCACTAGAGGATTCTTCATATGAGTCATTGGATTTGGCATGTCTCTTGGCTCCATGTTGGGCCTTCTTGGGAGTGATTCTTCTTGCATTGTTTCTTTCAGGACCATGCCTTAATATCTTAGGTGAACTTTGGGTTTTCTCAGGTTGATGTTTTTCCACATGACTAGATGTTGGCCCATGCTGCAAATGCCTCTGTATATCCAATAGTATTTGCATCAAGAACACATTTATTTATGTTTTCTTTTTTTGTTCCTTCATAAGCCTGTCATTATCATCCTTAAAACTTTGTAGTTCTACCACAAGACTTCTCACAGTCTCAGCTAGATTTGGAGGGGTTTCTACCACTCTCCTTTCATCAGACTCTTCTTCTCTGTTATGGGATCCTTCCCCCATCTCATGGTGCATCACCATTATTTATGTTGTATATTTACTTTTTTTCCAATGACTGTTTAAGTGTTGATAACAATATTTCTTGTTAGTTAATTATCCGCTAATTTATGAACAATACAAGTAATTTGTAAGGTGAAATTAGCTTCATCATAGTTAATATTTAAACATGTAAAAACAACATAATGTCTCATCCCTCTTTTAAGTACTGAAATTTAAATAAGCTCTTATGGATAGTGATGCAGGAGCATCATTAGTCATGATATTTGGTCGTTGATTTGTCTACCTAGAGGGAACTCATTGAATTCTGTATGCCAGGTAAAATAGTGACTCATGGACCATTAGATCAAAATATCGATCAAGATCCACCGTTTGATCATAGAATTCATGATCAAATCACTGATGGGGCAAGTTATAGTTGTGATCATTGATCACGATCAGATCAATGATTCACATCATTGTGTATCATGGAAATGATTGTGGATCACAAGTAAGGATCGACGGTTTTGATCGATAGGCGCACACCTAAGTTACACGGGAGTTAACATAGAGTTACCCCGCACGAGTGGTATAATAAAACCCACTAAGGGACACATGGTGGTCACTAAATTCACAACGAAACTCTTGAGGGTGGTTTCATTTCTACCACCCTAACTCCCACTCTACTGAGGAGAAATACCACTTGGTAAAAAGTGGTAAAGCACTCAAAGGAATATGTGCTTGGTCATAGGGCTTGATTCTATGGACAAAGATCAATACCTTGCCTATATTATTGGGAAAATATACCTTTTAGGTCATCAGATAGGGTAGGGTAGCGTCCCCTCCTTCTTAAAAGTTATCTAATAAAATTTATTTGATTATTTCATGAGCCCAAACAAGCCAAGTGTTGTAACCTGGCTCTGATACCACTTTGTAACACACCCAATCTTTTAAATGTCTTCTAAGGGATGGGGTACAAAAAAATCTACTTTCCTCAACTATCTCAAAACCTCTTCCCAATCATACCACCATATTCTTCTCATCGATATCTTTCCAACGACTGTAACCATGCTCAATTCCAAGATCAGGATAAAAAGTTATAGCCTCTCAAAGTTCTCGGGCCTTCATTGGTCAACCTCCATTTCATTACCACGAGGCGTCATGTGGCCACTTATTACTCATGCCATCCAGCGTGGAAGTGGCACATTAGATTCATTGGGAAAATCCTTTGGCCTACTTCTCATCGTCGTCATGATTTCTTATCTCGTGGTTCACTCTCACTATACCAAGACTTTTGTTGACAATGCACCAAATTGCACCTTCCCCAGATCCTACGGCTCACATCCCTTGATCTCAATGATTCAAATCACATTGGTGATGTCATTTTACATGGAGGTTAGCACTAGCTCCCAAAGTTTACATAGTGTGCAGATGTGACCCATGAGATCTACGATGGAGATTCCACCTCTTCCCTCCATCGATCAACGATCATTGTTAGATCCGACTTCTAAATTCATCGACGATTACTTCATCGTCATCGACATTTCTTGGTTGAACATGACCATGCCAACCTCCCACACTTATGACGATGAAATGTTTGTATCTAACGGTTCATATATCCTCGTCAAATATTCGATGGAATCAACAGTTATCCACGCATGTCCTCTGTTAATTTGCATCAACCAATCAACAACTAACACTTGTCGTTCTAATGATACTCTAGATGCCTTGATGGAATGCAACCTTTTTCATGACATCGTCAACCTCACTCCTCTTTTGAATATGTATCACAAAATATCAATGACGAATATCCCCTCATCCAATGACAGATCAATGAATCTCATCATGTCATTGACGCCAGTGTCATCGGTGTTCAAACCTTCTCCGAGTTCACCCACCTTCTACCTCCACGGTGATATGTCAAACATATACGACCTAGATTTATTGAGGAAGAACCTTGACAAATCTGAAAACCATTATTGAAACGAATATCCAAAGGACCTCTTCTCCCAATGGGACCCACCCTCATCCCATCGACCAACTCCTGGGTGACACCTGCCACCACCTTGGACACATGGACTATCGATTTGGCAGGCCATGTCATCAGGTCATCAACACATTCTCTCATATAATAAGTGGAATTTATGATAGATCCATGACCATATTTTCATCTCACCACTCACTAATCAACGAAATGGATCTTCTCTTCAAAGTCCTACTCCGAGCTCTTCAGATTTGTACTCCAAACTCTTCAGAGTCCACTCTAAAAAGGTCCATTTCTGAAAATTCCACCACTTGACACGTGGTACAATTTCTACTAGACACGTGGCTTCATTTCCACTTGAATCATCTGATTCATATTTCCCATAGAAGGTTCATCTATAGGTTCCAAATCACTATGCCATGTGGCACCTTGTAGGCTCAAAACATGGCATCCTCCATGTCCTCCTCTTGAGCCCTTAACTAAGGATCCTCGATAGTGCCTATTTGCGAACCTACGTTCATAAAATTGGTTAAGTATGCAAACAAACAATGGTCGGTCAGACTCATGATGTGAATATATAGATGGAGATGACCATTTGTCAGTTTTCCACCCTGGGAACCCACGAGCACAGAAACGTGACCAAGTATAGAACCATAAACGCATAATAGAGGAGAAGAACAAAACGGAAAAATGGGCAAGTTTAGAAGAGGAAAAAGAAAGGGAGACAAGAACTTTATCCCTCACACAATAACACTTAGTCTCATAACTATGAAGCCATAGAAACACATTAACTATGGGAAAAACATTCTCAGCTATGAAATATAGTTGGATCTCGACAAACTCTGGTTCAAGTCAAAAGATATGTTGTTTATATCTACTGCCAAATTTTGCATATTATTATATCTTAATAGTATTTTTTGGTGGCCCAACTGTAAAACCATGTTCCAATTTGCGTTTCCAAGTGGAGATGTGTTTGTGAAGAAACAAGTACAAAGAGGCTTAATTGAAGCTACAGGTTCTCAACTCTGCAAAGTTGAATCAAACAACAATAAGAAGCATCCAATGAACCAACGAGCAAGCATCAACTAGTCAACCAGGAATGTTGGTGAAGAACAATATTTTCCAAATTTACTGCAAACAATATTGTATAAAAAAATCAGAGGAATATATTGTAACACGCAAGCAAACATTTCATGCTATGAGGTTTGGTAGGTAAACATGTAAGACTGTAAGGACCGTGCAAAGGCTTCCCACTGTGAAAACATTTAAGGAAGTTGTAGTTTTGCACGGTTGGCATTCTTCATCCACAATTGGAACACCTTCATAACACTCACTGACATATAAAAAAGAAAATCATTTTTTTTCGTCACATACATACATGTTTTGTAAGAGGATTTTGACTCAGGCATCTCCAACACTTAAATTTTTCACTTGCAAACTAGAAATAGCAAACAACAAAGAACGAACACGAACGTAAATCTAGAAACAAAACCCACATGTTAATGGGGAACGAAAACAACAACAACAACAACAATAGGCAACCAAGAAACTAGTCAACAAGCAACTAGCAGGCAACAACCAGTGAACTAGTAATGCCGACAAAGAACAATATTTCCCATATTCACGGCCGACAACATTGCAGAAGAAAAAAGAAAGCACGAAAATGTATTGCAACAGACCTGTCAAGCAATGTAGGAATGCAACTGCAAAACCGAGACCCATCAGTGAATGGAAAAGCACAGAAGCACAGCCCTTGGCCCACAAACTGTAACAACAGGTCCAACTGTAGATGAAGGACCCCAACCTTGCAAAGTTGAAACAAACAAGAGCAAGCAACAAATAACAAACCAATGAACAAGCACCAAAAGGCCCAACTGCAACTGCAGGACCTCAACTTTGCAAAGTTGAATCAAACAACAGTAAGGAGCATCCAACGAACCAAGGAGAAAGCACCAACCAGCCAACCAAGAATGTCGGTGAAGAAAAATATTGGCCAAATTCACTGCACACAAGATTGTATCAAAAACTTCGGAGGAAAATGTATCGTAACACATCTGTTAAGCAAACATTTTAGGCTGTGAGGTCTTTCATGTAAACATTTAAGGCTATGAGGACCGTCCAAAGGCCTGCCACTTTGTAAACAATTAAGAAAGGTGTAGTTTTCATAGTTGGTATTTTTCAATACTGGGAGCGATCAAAATCCTCTTGCAGTCCATCTTTGTATGTGATTACTATGACCAGAGAAGCATGACTGAAATGATGTCTTTGTCTCATTCCTAGTCGCCAATGTTCGACACAGAACCTACCTCCATCACAGCCATAGTGACATATAGGAAAAGGAAATCGTATTTTCTCCTCACATACAAAGATGCTTTGTAAGAGGATTTTGACTCAGGCATCCGCAGTAGTGAAATTTCTCACCTGCAAACTGCAAATAGAAAAGGAAGCTAAACATGGCACCCAAACCCACCCGTCAATGGGGAATGACAGAAGGCCAGTTCCAATCGCGGTTACAGAATCCCAAGCGTGCAAACTGCAACAAGACCAACATGCAAACAAAAAATTAGTGAACAAGCAAGGAGAAAGCATGAACCAGTGAACCAGTAATGCCACTGAAGAACAATATTGCCCATATTCAGTGCAGAGAACATTGCA
>JASDQU010560004.1:12338-29808 GCA_032191745.1 Picea mariana | reverse complement strand
TATGGCCCATATTTTCTGAGGATGAACCTTAAAAAATATGACGACCATTATTGATACGAAGATCCAAGAGACCTCTTCGCTCAATGGGTCCCACCCTTGTCCCATCGACCAACCCCTGGGTGACACCTGCCACCACCTTGGACACATGGACTACCGATTTGGCATGCCACATCATTTGGTCGTCACCACATTCTCTCATATCTTAAGTGGAATTTACGACAGATCGACGACCATCATCGTGTCTCACCACCCACCGATCAACGGACTAGATCTTCTCTTTGGATTCCTACTCTGATCTCTTCAGAGTTGTATTATGAACTCTTCAGAGTCCACTTCGAAAAGGTCCATTCCTAAAAATTCCGCCACCTGACACATGGCACAATATCTACTGGACACATGGCATCATCGCCACCTGACACATGGCACAATATCTACTGGACACATGGCAGCANTCCCACTGAAGGTTCATATATAGGTGCCAAATCACTATGCCACGTGGCACATTCTAGGCTCGACACATGGAATCCTCCACATCCTCCTCTTGATCCCTTAACTAAGGATCAATGATCTCGATCATACATTGAGTCCTTCTTATCTTGGCAAATCAACAACCGAAATCTCTTGTCAGAGCGTATCTGATCTCGAGGGATCAATGGTCAGGATTGCATCTTAGAGCTCCTTTGCTCTCAAAATATTAATGGTCCAGATATTCCCCCAGAGTCTCTCCTATAAGAGAACCTTATAGAGCCTACGATAGGTCAACAATTGTCGTTTCGTTACGTCCCTCTCTGATTAATGTCTTAGATATTCCTTCGAAGTTCCTTCGTCGAAGTGTATCTCCTCAGGGTCCGCAACTTACCCTGAATGACATCCTTTGAGGGATGGCTAGGATTAATTTATCTTGTTGGATCGACGATCGAGATCAAATCTCACCCTTGTTAAGATTAACAATCCATATTTCTTCTTGGAGTCTCCTCATTGGATCCCATCTCTGCGACGTACTCTGATTGACACCCTACGATGGATGGCGGGGATATATTATCTCGCTAGATCAATGGTAGAGACTTAATCATGTCCCTATGCTGATAGAGGGTCTAGATATAACCATCGTGCCAAATCGATGGTCACGATTCCTCCAAGGAAAAACAAGGGTTTTATCCCAGGATTAACAGTACATTCTAAGACTTAGCCAACTTTTCGCGAGGTCTTTCCTTAGTCCTTTTTTCAAGACTTCTGAGATTTCGAAGTCTCTTTCCTCAATCCAAGGCATTCCATATCTTACCCAGGGTGCCTCTATTTCTCCTTATCCCAAAAGGTTCATGTGTCACAGGGATCCCAAAGTCGCGACACGTAGGTGCACACACACGTGTATATATATATATATATATCATAATCATCATCATCATCATCACAGTAGTACATACAACAAGCAATGATGTTGGTTAGTCTTTCAACTTCAGATATAATAGAGATTTGAGATTATTTGCGTACTCAAACAACTATGTAAGTTTGTACCCTTCCATATTTACTCGGTAGACAAGGTTATCATGGACCAATAATCACAACTATTTTACTAAAGACGGAGACTATCTGAAAATAAGAACACCAGAATGTCCACGCAGATATATTTTATACAAATACGAGGCCATCCCCAATTTACACAATAAGCTCACAAGTCAAGTGTTAATTTCCATAATCACATACTGACCAGTGAGTTATATATAGACACACACACACACACAGTTCAATTCAATACACATAAGGATAAGAGTTACTTATCTTCAAATTGGGAGATGTTGACAACTACTGAAGGGTGTGCCACTCTCCACCCAACCATAGGAAAAGATGCACAAATATCTGCTACAACAAGCCACCCCTGATCCAAGGTACGATGCCATGAGAGGATATCTCGATTTTTAGCAAGTGTTTGGGGATCATCTATTACCTCTGCACTTCTATTTCTATTCTATCGAACCAAGAAATTCTCCTCCCCTTCTCTAGTGCTCAGGTTTTCCCCCATCCATGTGTCTCTGTCTATGTATGATCTCCCCTCTTTATTGTACCCCCCCTTCTTTTCATGTATTCTTCCTCAATACCTTGTGGGTCGTGTCAGAATGTTCTTGATGGGTATTTTTCCCATTCCTTCATTGATTCTCAAAAGGGACCAACCAACTACCATCCTGACTGGTAATCAAATTTTTGGGTTGAGGACAATTCAAGGTCTGCATTTGCTTTTAATTTGATAGGGTACTGCCTGGCAAGGTCATTTCAACCAGTAATAGATTCCCTCTTGCGTCATTCCTCTCATGAAATCTTAACCTGTGAAGGCCATCCCGTCATCAATAATTCAACATTTTCATGTTTCATTAATACCCAAATATTTACAATACGTAATTTACCAAGGGTCCATTGTATTTCAATAATCACATAACAAGCCAATTTATAGTTTTGGTCATGATATTAATTATATTTACAGACTGTGGGAAACATTGGGTGTTACAATCCCCTCCCCCTTAAAGGAACATTGCCCTCAGTGTTCTATCTTCCGCAAAAACTCTATATACAATAGTGAACAAAAAAAGGTATGCGAGTTTCATGGAATCCTCTCGTTCCCATGTAGCTTCATCGAGACCAAAGTGTTTCCAATGCACTTTGACCTGTGAAATGGTTTTGTTCCTGAGAGGGATTTATTTCCTATCTAGGATGCACTGTGGTTCTGGCAAGAATTCTCCCTCTGGCTCCACCTGGATCGCAGACCAGTCAATTTTGTGAGCAGAATCATGTATATGTTTCTTTAACAATGAAACATGGAAAACATTATGTGCACTCACTGTGGGAGGTAAACCTAATCTATAAGCTACAAGTCCCACTCTGTCTAGAATTTTGAAAGGTCTAAAAAACCGAGGTGCCAGCTTGGCACATGTTCCCATTATCAAAGAACTTCTTATGGGTCTAATAAAAAGATACACATGATCCCCTACTTTGAACTCTTTATGAGTCCTTTTTTTGTCTGAATAGCTCTTCTTCCTATCTTGGGCCACTTTTAAATTTTGTTTTATTTGAGTTATTTGTTGTTCCAACTCCTTGAGCATATATCTCCCAAGTGTTATTTTTTCCATTGGGTTATTCCAGTTGATTGGAATATTACATTATCTACCATAGAGATCCTCAAAAGGGCTCATCTTCAATGATTCTTGATAGCCATTGTCATAAGAAAACTCTATGAAGGGTAGATGTTTTTCCCATTTATTGCATTGGTGCATCACATGCATCCTTAACATGTCCTCCAAGACTCAGTTTACCCTCTTTKTTTGTACATTAGTTTGAGGTGTACTAAATAACAATTTAGTTCCAAAAATAGTAAACAAAGATTTCCAAAATTCTGAGGTGAATTTTGCATCTCTATCAGATATGATTTTTGTGGGCATCCCATGTAGCCTAAATATTTATTTCATGAAAATATTGGCAATGTCTATTGCCTTGCAAGTGGACTATACTGGAGATGGTTTCCTTGCCTTGTAATAAAATCCATGGAGATGGTTTCCCATTTCCATTATGGAATAGGTAGGGGCTGCAATAGTCTTGTTGGGTGCTTATTCTCAACCTTAACCCGTTGGCATTCCAATCATTTAGCTAAATACTCCGCTATGTTCTTTTTCATTCTTGGCCAACAAAATAACTTATTGGTGGTTGTTATCATTTTTTGATAACCAGGGTGGCCAGTATATGGTATTGTATGTAGTTCATCCATGATGAACCTCTTCAAGTCGTCACGATTTGGGATATAAAACTGACCTCTGTAGGTTAACAATCCATCATTCAACAGTTGATAGCCATCATATTTTAGTCTTGTAGGTTCTTGCTCTAGATGTGCCTTTACAGTTTTGAAAAATTCATCTATTTCTTGTGCACTTTTAGATCTTTCTTTGATGTTTGATTCACAAGTGTTTACAACTATTAAGTGAATCACTTTCATACTTATATTGAGGGCATAAACCACTCTATTTTATTTTCCCTTGATGTGTTTGATTTCAAAGTCAAATTCACTAAGGAGAGCCATACATCTAGCTTGTCTAGCATTTAGTTTGGGCTGGTCAAAAAAATACCTCAGTCCACTATGGTCAGTTATGAGTACAAATTTTATTCCTAGGAGATACTATCTCCACATTTTTAAGGCATGGACTATGGCATCTAATTCTAAGTCATGGGTCACATAATGCATTTCACGTTTATTCAATTTCGTGGATTCATAACATATTACATACCCTTATTGCATGAGGACTCTCCGAGTCATTCTTTGCAAGCATCTATGCACACAAGGAAATCCTTTTTTGGGTCTACAATCTTCAACACAAATGCATTGGTCGATATATGCTTCAGTTGTTGAAAACTCTTCTTACACTTGGTTGTCCAAACAAATTTGACTCCCTTTTTTTCTGAAGGGGGGTGATTGGATAACCAATCTTGGAAAACCCCTTTATGAACCTTCTATGGTACCCTACAAGGCCCATAAAGGATCTGATATCAATTACATCCTTTGGTGTAGGCCAATCCATAATGTATTTGATCTTGTCAGGATCAACTTCCACTCCTTTAGTAATGACATGGCCTAAGTAATGGACTTATTTTGGAAAAAGTCACACTCACTAAACTTTGCATAGAGCTTGTGTTCTCTCAGCACTTGAAGCACTAAATTGAGGTGTTCTTCATGATCTTCTCTTCTCTTAGAATATATTAGGATATCATCAATGAAAACTAACACAAATCTGTCCAAAAACTTGTTGAGCACACTATTCATCAAGCACATGAAGGTGGTTGGTGCATTGGTAAGACCAAATGGCACCACCACAAATTCATTGTGCCCATACCTTATCCTAAAGGTTTTTTTGTGGATGTATTCATCCTTAATCCAGAACTGATGGTATCCATACCTCAAGTCAATATTGGAGAAAATTGTAGCACCCCTTAACTGGTGAAATAAGTCATCAATTCTCGACAAGGGATACTTATTCTTAATTGTCATTTTGTTGAGTTGTCTATAGTCTATGCACAAGCTGAGTGTGCCATCCTTCTTATTCACAAACAAGGCTGGTGCTCCCCAAGGATACACACTAGGATGAATATAACCCTTGTCCAACATATCCTTTAGTTGTAATTTGATCACAACTAGATCTGGGGTACTCATCATATAAGGTGCTCTAGACATTAGCACCGCTCTAGGTACAAGTTCTATTGAGAAATCAATGTCTCTTCTTGGAGGTAGACCAAGTACCTCTTCAAGAAACACATATTTATATTCTCTCAATATAGGATGGTCCTATAAGCTTTTTTTATGGTCCTTAACAGAGTTCAATACTCATATTGCATATAAAGGGCATCCTTTTTTGCAACACTTCTTCACTTGAAGGCATGATATTGGTCTCACTGAGATAGGATTTTGAATTCCTTGTATGGACCCTCTCTTATTTTCCTCATCTTCACACTCTAATGTTTTATTATAATAGTCCAACTTGGATTTATGGGCAACCAACCATTCCATGCCAATCAACATGTCATAATATCCTAAAGGGAGTATGTTTATGGTTGCTTGGGTAGACAATCCATTCATAATGAATTGATATGTTGGTATGACCTTTGTTACCTTCCTCTTTGTTCTAGTGGCCAACCGCACCAACCACGGTTTAACATATTTCAATTGTTGTAATTTACATTTCTCAAGAGTTTGAGGGGAAACATAACTCAAATTAGAACCAGGGTCAATTAGAATAGAAACATGATGGTTGGTAATCATACCTTCCATTTCCACCACTGAGGCTTAGTGGTTTGATTGTATGTTATCCAAGGCTGCATGAATTTGTGGCGTGCTCCTGGCCACATCATTAACTGTGGTAGCCTCCTGAACATTGTAGACTCTCCTATTGTCCGGTTGTCTATGAGGGTAGTCCCTTAGTAGATGTTCTTCTCCACATCCTCGACATTTCAATGGTTCTCTCCTTGCAGTGTTAGTCCTTCCTGGGGCTAGTCCATAGGTTTGATTTCCACTCTGAGATGGAAAGTTCTGTTGATTCAAACTCTTAGTGGGAAATATCATCTTATAATTATTCCCATAATTATTAAACTTTCAGGGTTTAACCCCCTTCTTCTTGAATCCTAGTTTACCTTTCTTCTTCCAGTNACACTTGGTTGTCCAAACAAATTTGACTCCCTTTTTTCTGAAGGGGGGTGATTGGATAACCAATCTTGGAAAACCCCTTTATGAACCTTCTATGGTACCCTACTAGGCCCATAAAGGATTTGATATCAATTACATCCTTTGGTGTAGACTAATCCATAATGGATTTGATCTTGTTAGGATCAACTTCCACTTCTTCTTTAGTAATGACATGGCCTAAGTAATGGACTTATTTTGGAAAAAGTCACACTCACTAAACTTTGCATAGAGCTCGTGTTCTCTCAGCACTTGAAGCACTAAATTGAGGTGTTCTTCATGATCTTCTCTTCTCTTAGAATATATTAGGATATCATCAATGAAAACTAACACAAATCTGTCCAAAATCTTGTTGAGCACACTATTCATCAAGCACATGAAGGTGGTTGGTGCATTGGTAAGACCAAATGGCACCACCATAAATTCATTGTGCCCATACCTTATCCTAAAGGTTGTTTTGTGGATGTATTCATCCTTAATCCAGAACTGATGGTATCCATACCTCAAGTCAATATTGGAGAAAATTGTAGCACCCCTTAACTGGTCAAATAAGTCATCAATTCTCGACAAGGGATACTTATTCTTAATTGTCATTTTGTTGAGTTGTCTATAGTCTATGCACAACCTGAGTGTGCCATCCTTCTTATTCACAAACAAGGTTGGTTCTCCCCAAGGATACACACTAGGCCGAATATAACCCTTGTCCAACATATCCTTTAGTTGTAATTTGATCACAACTAGATCTGGGGTACTCATCCTATAAGGTGCTCTAGACATTAGCACCGCTCTAGGTACAAGTTCTATTGAGAAATCAATGTCTCTTCTTGGAGGTAGACCAAGTACCTCTTCAAGAAACACATATTTATATTCTCTCAATATAGGATGGTCCTATAAGATTTTTTTATGGTCCTTAACAAAGTTCAATACTCATAATTCATATAAAGGGCATCCTTTTTTGCAACACTTCTTCACTTGAAGGCATGATATTTGTCTCACTGAGATAGGATTTTGAATTTGTTGTATGGACCCTCTCTTCTTTTCCTCATCTTCACACTCTAATTTTTTATTATAATAGTCCAACTTGGATTTATGGGCAACCAACCATTCCATGCCAATCAACATGTCATAATATCCTAAAGGGAGTATGTTTATGGTTGCTTGGGTAGACAATCCATTCATAATGAATTGATATGCTGGTATGACCTTTGTTACCTTCCTCTTTGTTCCAGTGGCCAACCGCACCAACCACGGTTTAACATGTTTCAACTATTGTAATTTACATTTCTCAAGAGTTTGAGGGGAAACATAACTCAAATTAGAACCAAGGTCAATTAGAATAGAAACATGATGGTTGGTAATCATACCTTCCATTTCCACCACTGAGGCTTAGTGGTTTGATTGTATGTTATCCAAGGCTGCATGAATTTGTGGCGTGCTCCTGGCCACATTATTAACTGTGGTAGCCTCTTGAACATTGTAGACTCTCCTATTGTCTGGTTGTCTATGAGGGTAGTCCCTTAGTAGATGTTCTTCTCCACATCCTCGACATTTCAATGGTTCTCTCCTTGCAGTGTTAGTCCTTCCTGGGGCTGGTCCATAGGTTTGATTTCCACTCTGACATGGAAAGTTCTGTTGATTCAAACTCTTAGTGGGAAATATCATCTTATAATTATTCCCATAATTATTAAACTTTCAAGGTTTAAACCCCTTCTTCTTGAATCCTAGTTTACCTTTCTTCTTCCAGTCCTTGGGATACTCTCCCTTGTGGTTGAATTGTTCATAGCAATACCTAGCCTTCCGAATGGAATATTCCAAGGCCTTAGGTTCATCAAAATCAATTATATTCCAGAAGTATTGAGGAAACCCACTAAGGAACCACTGCATATTCATCTTTTCCTCCTTTATATAGGGAACATACCTCAATAGCTCCAGAAACTTGTTAATATATTCATCTATAGTGAGTTGTCCTAGTTTAAGTTTATAGAACTCCTTAGTCTTGTCATCATAGTACCTTTCAGACACATACTTCTTCTTAAAGTATTTTTCAAATTTTCCCGAAGATAGCTCCTTCTCATGGATTCCCTTTAGATTTCTAAGGTCCTCCCACCAGATAGAGGCCTTTCCATTTAAGTTTAAAATGGCTATTAGGGCCTTCAAGTTTTTAGAATAGTCATGGACTCTGAAGTGCTTCTTTATACCAAGTATTCAAGTTTTTTCTTCTTCCCCCTTTTTGTTTTCTCCATCAAAAGTGGGTGGCTTGGATTTCTTAAATTCTTCAAGGTCACCTCCCTTGGATTGCTTCCTCCTCTTTCTTTTCTTCTAAGAATGTGAACTAGTCTCACTACTGGATAGTTCCTTGGATATTTCTTCTCCTTCACTAAAGGATTCTTCATATGAGTCATTGGCTTTGGCATGTCTCTTGGCTCCATGTTGGGCCTTCTTAGGACTGCTTCTTCTTGCAATGTTTCTTTCGGGACCATGCCTTTATATCTTAGGTGGAATTTGGGTTTTCTCAGGTTGATGTTTGTCCACATTACTGGATGTTGACCCATGTTGAAAATGTCTCTGTATATCCTATAGTATTTGCAACAAGACAACATTTATTTCTATTTTCTTTTCTTGTTCATTCATAAGCCTATCGTTATCATCCTTAAAAATTTGTAGTTCTGCCATGAGACTTCTCACAGTATCAGCTAGATTTGGAGGGGTTTCTACAAATCTCCTTTCATCGGACTCTTCTTCTCTGTTATGGGATCCTTCTCCCATCTCATGGTGCGTCACCATTATTTATTTTGTAGATTTACTTGTTGTCCAATGACTATTTAAGTGTTGATAACAATATTTCTTTTTAGTTGATTATCCGCTAATTTATGAACAATACAAGTAATTTGTAAGATGAAATTAGCTTCATCATAGTTAATATTTAAACATGTAAAAACAACATAATGTCTCATCCCTCTTTTCAGTACTAAAATTTAAATAAGTTGTTATGGATAGTGATGCAGGAGCATCATTAGTCTTGAGATTTGGTTGTTTATTTGTCTACCTAGAGGGAACTCGTTGAATTCTGTATGCTAGATAAAATAGTGACTCAGGGACCATTAGATCAAAAGATCGATCAAGATCCACTGTTGGATCACAACATTTATGATCAAATCATTGATGGGGCAAGTTATAATTGTGATCATTGATCACGATTAGATCAATGATTCACATCATTGTGTGTTATGGAAATGATCGTGGATTACAAGTAAGGATCGATGGTTTTGATCGATAGGCGCACACCTAAGCTACACGGGAGTTAACATAGGGTTACCCCACACGAGTAGTATAATAAAACCCACTAAGGGACACGTGGTGGTCACTAAATTCACAACGACACTCTTGGGGGTGGTTTCATTGCTACCCTCCCTAACTCCCACTCTACTGAGGAGAAATACCACTTGGTAAAAAGTGGTAAAGCACTCAAAGGAATAAGCGCTTGGTTGTAGGGCTTGATTCTATGGACAAATATCAACACCTTGCCTATATTATTGGGAAAATAGACCTTTTAGTTCATCAAATAGGGTAGGTTAGGGTCCCTCCTTCTTAAAAGTTATCTAATAAAATTTATTCGATTATTTCATGAGCCCAAACAAGCCAAGTGTTGTAACCTGGCTCTGATACCACTTTATAACACACCCAATCCTTTAAATGCCTTCTAAGGGATGGGGTACTAAAAATTTCTCTTTCCTCAACTATCTCAAAACTTCTTCCCGATCATACCATCTTATTCTTCTCGTTGTTATCTTTCCAACAACTATAACCATGATCAATTCCAAAATCAGGATAAAAAGTTATAGCCTCTCAAAGTTCTCAGGCCTTCATTAGTCAACTGCCATCTCATTACCACAAGGCATCTATGTGGCCACTTCTTACTCGTGCCATCCAGCGTGGCAGTTGAACGTTAGATTCATGGGCCAATCCTTTGGCCTACTTCTCATCGTCGTCAGGATTTATTATCCCATGGTTCACTCTCACTATCCCAAGACCTTCGTTGACGATGCACCAAAGTGCACCTTCCCCAAATCCTACGGCTCACATGCCTTGTTCTCAATGATTCAAATCACGTTGATTATGTCATTTTACGTGGAGGTTAGCACCCAACTTCCAAAGTTTACACAGTGTGCAGATGTGACCTGCAAGATCTACAATGGATATTCCACCTCTTCCCTCCATCGATCAACGATCGTTGTTAGCTCCGAATTCTAGATTCATCGACGATTACTTCGTCGTCGTTGACATTTGTTGGTCGAACATGACCATGCCAACCTCCCATACTTCTGACGATGAAATGTTTGGATCTAATGGTCCATATCTCCTCGTCAAATCTCCGATGGAATCAATGGTAATCCTTGCATGTCCTCTGTTAACTTGCATCAACCAATCAACAACTAACACCTGTCGTCCTAATGATACTCTAGTTGACTTGATGGAATGCAACGTTTTTCATGAAATCATCAACCTCACTCCTCTTTTGAATACGTCTCACGAAATATCAATGATAGATATCCCCTCATCCAACGACAGATCAATAGATCTCATCATGTCATTGACACTAGTGTCGTCAGTGTTCAGACCTTCTCCGAGTTCACCCACCTTCTACCTCCACGACGATACGTCAGAGATATACAACCTAGATTTACCGACGATGAACCTTGACAAATCTGACAACCATTATTGAAACAAAGATCCAAAGGACCTCTTCACCCAATGGTACCCACCCTCATCCCATCGACCAACCCCTGGGTGACACCTGCCACCACCTTGGACACATGGACTATTGATTTGGAAGGTCACGTCATCATGTCGTCACCACATTCTCTCATAGATTAAGTGGAATTTATGATAGATCAATGACCATCTTTGCATCTCACCACTCACCAATCAATGATCTGGATCTTCTCTCCGGAGTCCTATTCCAAGCTCTTCGGAGTTGTACTCTGAAGTCTTCATAGTCCACTCTGAAAAGGTCCATTCGTGAAAATTCCACCACCTGACACGTGGTACAATATCTACTAGACACGTGGCGTCATTGCCACCTGACTCGTTTGCTTCATATTTCCCATAGAAGGTTCATCTATAGGTGTCAAATCGCTATGCCATGTGGCACCTTCTAGACTTGAAACATGGCATCATCCATGTCCTCCTCTTGAGCCCTTAACTAAGGATCAACGATATTAATTCTATGCTAAGTACTTCTGATCTTGACAGATCGATGACCCAAATCTCTTCTCGAAGATTATCTGATCCCGGTGGGTCAATGGTCAGGATTAGGTCTCAGAGCTCCTTTTCTCTCGACTGATCAACGGTCCAGATATTCCCTCAGAGTTTCTCCTGTCGAAGAACCTTATAGAGCCTACGATAGATCAACTATTGTCATTTTTTACGGCCCTCTCCAATTAATGACTCATATTTTCCCTCAGATTTCCTTCGCTACAGTGTATCTCGTCCGAGTCCACAACTTACCCCAAATGACATCCTCTAAAGAACAGATAGGATTAATTTATCTCGCCGGATCGATGGCCAAGATAAAATCTCACCCTTGTTTTGATTAACGATCCATATTTCTCCCCGGGGTCTCCTCGTCGAAGCCCATCTATTCAGTGTACTCTAATTGGCACCTTACGATGGACGACAAGGATCTATTCTCTCTCCAGATAAACGGTCGATATTTATTCATATCCCTACATCGATAGAGGGTATAGATCTAACCATCATACCAAATCGACGGTCTCGATTCCTCCGAGGAAAAGTAAGGGTTTTATTCCAAGCTTAACGGTCCATTTCTAGGACTTAGCCAAATTTTTGTGAGGACTTAGCCAAATTCTCCTACCCAGGGTGCCCCTGTTTCTCCCTATCCCGAAAGGTTCATGTGTCGCAAGGATCCCAATGGCATGACATGCAAGTGCACACACACACATAGTGATGCTGGTTAGTCTTTCAACTTTAGATATAACAGAGATTTGACATTATTTGTGTACTCAAATGACTATGTAAGTTCGTACCCTTCCATATTTACTCGTTACACAAGGTTATCATGAACCAATACTCACGACTATTTTACTAAAGACAAAGACTGTCTAAAAAGAAGAACACCAGATTGTCCACGCAGATATATTTCATACAAATACGAGGCCATCCCTAAAATACATAATAAGATCACAAGTCAATTGTTAATGTACGCAATCACCTTACTGACCAATCAATTATGTGCATGTGTGTGTGTGTACAATTAAGTTTAATACACATAAGGATAAGAGTTAAGTGTCTACAAATTGGGAGATGTTAACAACTACTGAAGGGTGTGCCCCTCTCCACCCAACCATAGGAAAAGTTGCACAAATCTCAGCTACAACCCGCCAGCCCCAAGCCAGGGTATGATTCCACGAGAGGATATCTAGGTTTACAACAACTATTTAGGGAGCATCTATTACCTCTACACTTCTATTTCTATTATATTGAACCAGGAAAATCTCTTTCCCTTCTCCAATGCTCAGGATTTACCCCATCCATGTTTATCTGTCTATGTCTACTCTCCCCTCTTTACTGTCCTCCCCTTCTTTTTGTGTATTCTTCCTCAATACCTCATGGGTCATGTAATAATTTTCTTGATGAGTAMTTTTCCCATTCCTTCATTAATTCTCGAAGGGGACTACCCAACTACCAAGTCGATTGGTAATAAAATTTCTAGGCTAAGGACAGTTMAGGGTCTGCATTTTCTTTTAATTTGATAGGGTACTGCCTGGGARGGTCATTTCAACYAGTAATARCTTCCCTCTTGCACCATTCCTCTCATGACATCGTAACCTGTGAAGGCCATRCCTTCAACAGTAGTTCAACATTTTCATGTTGCATTAATAACCAAATATTTACAATACATAATTTAYCAAGGGTCCATTKTCTTTCAATAATCTCATAACATGCTTGTTTATAGTTTTGGTCATGATATTAATTATATTTATAGACTGGGGGAAACATGGGTGCTACAAGGTTTATGTTGGATAGGTGGGTTAGGTTAGTAGGTTCAGTGGGGTAGGTTAGTGGGTTAGGTGGGTTACTACGTTAAGTTGGGTAGATTAATGGGATATGCAAGTTAAGGTAAGTTGGATAGGTTAGGTGGTTTAAGAGGGTTACTAGATTAGGTAGGTCAAACAACCAACATTTAGTATTTCTTAAGATAGTATGTTAGTCAATAAGTTGTGGCATAATAGGTTAAGTAGCTTGTGACTTACCCAAATTGAACCTAACCCTTAGTCACTAACCTGCTAACACCCCTAATTGATTACCAGTTATTAACCTTGGCATTTACCCCTCATCCCATTAATCCTTGTTAATTTTCATCACCACCATAAAGGCTAAAATGTATGCAATCAAGCATAAATCTATTGTCATATTGATATAAGAAGAGAAATATAATAAGAAATTTGATTAGAAGTGTACCCATAAATATAAAAGGAAACAACCATTAACCATTACCATAGTAAGAAACATTGATTTAAGGGAGAAAACCCGCTATTCACAAGAAAATGTTTTTATTAAGTAAAACACGTAGATTACAATGTTTTCCTTGTTCAACACTAGGACCAATATGTGAATTAATAATCTAATGAAAATGCATAAATCAAACGCATTCAAAATTGAGTAGTAATATGTAGTCAATTTTCTCCATGATTACACACATTTACTTCACCACTTACATCCACACCATCCTCTTCTTAACTTAATGCATTATTGCAACAAGTAGATTTCCAAAAATCCTTTTTCCTCAAGAAAATCAAACCACTTATTTTCATTCAAGACAATAGAATGAAATAAAACCTACTTATAATGTTTTGGAAAAATGTCTCATTCAATATTTATCTTTGACAATTCTCTACATGTGTCAAATGGATATAAATTATTTTCCTAATCTTGAAGAAAATATCTCTTATCCAAAGTGTTAAATCATTTGCATTTGAAAATCACAAATTTGAAGGACCTAGAAACCAACTCAATAGTCTCTTGAAGGCTTCCAACATAGTAAGCTTGATCTAGGTGGCCATTTGAGACATCGAAGTGGCCATTCAAGACATTGAAGTGGTCATTCGACACTAAAACCATCTCAAAAACGGTCTTCAACCTTGTTAGGTTCACACCAATTTTCCAAGTCCTGAACTTCTGGTGCATTTTTTGGGCCCTTCTCATGTGTTTTTGGCGATTCACACAACCTTGAAATATTTGATTGTTGGTCATGCCAAACACATAGATCTTGGAATCTTTTTAATGGTCCAAACAACACCCAAAATGAAGTTCATATGTACAAATTATGGCCCAAAGAATTTAATATAACAACTGGGCTCCCCAAGGTTGGCATTCATTTTACCACCTCAATGCCCAAGGTTAAGGTTTTGAGATTTTATGATTATTTATTCTTTAAGTTTTTGGAATTATGATAAAATGTAGTTCCAACATTTTGTTATAAGATTTTTATGAAAGAGAATAGTTATCACATCTCTTTTCAAAGATAATCTATGGTCACTCTAGCCATTTGTATTATTGTGTACATTGTAATGCTTTTCACTAGTGTATTCATTGATAGAATTTAGTTTTCACTATAATATTGTACTTAAATATTGTGTTTGTGTTACTTTTGCAATATCACATTTTTTGTGTTACTTTTGCAATATCACATTTTCTTAAATTCCAACTTACAATCCCTTGAGGAAGTTAAAACCACTCTAATATAGGCCTTACTCTATAACTAAGGTTGTGGGTAAAAATAATTTTGAATCGAATCTTCCACCCCCTCTCGGCTTACACCGTGTATTTAATGTGGATTTGATTTAGCTATACTTACCACCTCTATTAGACACTAAAAAAGTGGCAGAGTTCTTAGCCTCCCCTACATAGATTAACCCTTACTACCTTGAGTTGGCTAGAGTGGACTAGATCATGGACATGTACCAATAGAACTTACAACATATCAAATTTTTAAAGCAAGGAGACTTCTTTACCAAGGCAAGTGGTTTACCAAGAACTGAATTTAGTAGAATTTACCCTCATTCCCACATTCTTAGGCTCCTTAGGGGCCACATTCCTTTTGACACCTCAACTTTATTACAAAATGAGCTAGATTACTAGATGATGAAATCTTGGATAAGGTTGAGTCACATAACTTAGATCAAAGGAAGATACTCACAATAACATCATATGATATTATAAATTAATAACCAATGCATTTATTTCAACAATGTTTATCTCCTTATATATAATTCTTCACTAAGTAAGTCATTTCCACTTATGAATGTGGGATATACTTCTTTACACAAAAAGTGAACATAAACATAACCTAAATTCATAAAGTGACTTTATTACGTAGTAAGCCTTATGTTCTAGCACCTCCTCTTAAGGCTTATAGTTCTAAAAGAAAAATATACTAATTGAACACTAAGAACAACATATGTAATCATAAACAAACATTCTTCATAATCTTCTTCTTTGGAAAATAATTCCTAGACCAAGTAGATCTCCATCAAGTTTCCTTGTAACCTTCATAAAGGTGTGGCTCCCAAGTTGAATTCTCGAGATCCCAAATTTCACTTCCCCAAACTCTCTAATTAAATAACTAGATTGAAATCCACATGCATGCCTCATAACCTTATTATTGGACAAAAATCCACATGCATGTATCAAAACCTTCATAAGGGATAATTCTTGAGATCCACAAACTCCAAAATTATATGGGCAACAATCCATGTTCAGTTGTATTTACACTAGATCCCTTCTTATCTTCAAAGAGTGGGATTCTTAAAATGCGTAGAATTCCCTTTCTTCAATAATATCATCACCACTATTAGTATCCAATGTATCTTAAACAATGGTTGCATTATCTACATGTGGTATATCTTTTAATTTTCCTTTGAGAACATCACTAGCTTGAAATCTACAATTCCAAGCCACGTGACCCATTTTCTTGCAATAGTAACATTCCATCTCCCCCTTGTCTTTAGTTGATTTGACATGATTGTTTCTCTAGTATAATGCCATATCAAGTTTAGAATCACCTTTGGTCCCTCCAACAATGGTTCTCTTTTCTTTAACTAAGAGAGCAACAATCACATCCTCTAGCATTTGAGAAGGTAATTGGATGAAACTAAAAATCACATTACTATACTGAGAAGGAAAATTGTTTAATAGAATGTCTTTGGCATCTTCTTCCTCTACCATAGATTTGACCTCAACTAGTTGTATAATGAGAGATCTCAGATTGTTTATGTGGCTAGACATAGTGACATCATAAGACATATTGAATCGAGATAACTATAGCTTCAAAGAAAAATTTGCATTCACTTTTTATGCTCCAAATAACTTATTTAGATTATCCCAGATTACCTTGGATTATTTTTACATATCTATATGATGCAATTTTGAGTCTAAGAGAGAAAGGCCAATAACAACTTTGGATTTATCATCTATGTTCTGCCATTCCAAAAATTTATTTAGATATGCCAGTGATTTCTCAGTCCCTTTTACAGTTTCCCACGAGTTGTTTTTCATTATTTGCATATGGATTTTCACTTTCCAAGTGTGGAAATTAAAGCCTGAATGTTTTTCTAATGACATATCCATGTTTAATGTTCTAATCAGAGAAATTTGAAACTACTATTTGATTGATCTAGGAACCTAATTTAACTAATAAGAAATTCCTTTGGTGTACAACTACATGCATGTTGTATGACAACCAAAGTTGATTATACTATTTTCTTACAATGGTGGATATAAATTAAAAAAACAATGGCTACTAGAAATCGTATGGCGACGAACAATGAAATTGTATGGTGGATGGAATTTTTGTACGATGACTCTTTCAAATGGTGGCTATAACACTTACACCTTCACATGAGTAATTATGCCCTCTTTCACTCGACATATGTCCTCAATCTCTTGCTTGATTCTCTTTCCAGGTGACATTGAAGTTGCGAGAGTGTAAACCTTTCCTTTCAAAGGCCCAAGACTCTTGATATGGCTTCAGACTCCTAGACTCTTCACTACTCTGATACCATATTACAAAATGAGCTAGATCACTAAATGATGAAAGCCTAGATAAGTTTGAGTCACATAACTAAGCTCCAAGGAAGATACTCAAAATAACACAATATGATATTATCAATGAATAAATAGTGCATTTATTACAATGAAGCTTATCTCCTTATATATCATTGTTCACTAAGCAAGTTATTT
>JASDQU010560004.1:0-12238 GCA_032191745.1 Picea mariana | reverse complement strand
TGTTCTCTGTAGTGAATATGGGCAATATTGTTCTTCAATGGCATTACTGGTTCACTAGTTCATGCTTGCTCCTTGCTTGTTCACTGATTTTTTGTTTGCATGTTGGTCTTGTTGCAGTTTGCATGCTTGGGATTCTGTAACCATGATTGGAACTGGCCTTCTATCATTCCCCATTGACGGGTGGGTTTGGATGCTTTGTTTAGCTTCCTTTTCTATTTGCAGTTTGCAAGTGAGAAATTTCACTAATGCGGATGCCTGAGTCAAAATTCTCTTGCAGAGCATCTTTGTATGTGAGGAGAAAATATGATTTCCTTTTCCTATACGTCACTATGGCTGCGATGGAGGTAGGTTCTGTGTCGAACATTGGCGACCAGGAACGAGACAAAGACATCATTACAATCATGCTTCTCTGGTCGTAGTAATCACATACAAAGATGGACTGCAAGAGGATTTTGATCGCTCCCAGTATTGAAAAATACCAACCGTGAAATCTGCACCTTTCTTAATTGTTTGCAAAGTGGCAGGCCTTTGGATGGTCCTCACAGCCTTAAATGTTTACATGAAAGGACTCACAGCCTAAAATGTTTGCTTAACAGATGTGTTACGATACATTTTCCTCTGAAGTTTTTGATACAATCTTGGGTGCAGTAAATTTGGCCAATATTGTTCTTCACCGACATTCTTGGTTGGCTGGTTGGTGCTTGCTCCTTGGTTCGTTGGATGCTTCTTACTGTTGTTTGATTCAACTTTGCAAAGTTGAGGTCTTGCAGTTGCAGTTGGGCCTTTTGTTGCTTGTTCATTGGTTTGTTATTTGTTTCTTGCTCTTGTTTGTTTCAACTTTGCAAGGTTGGGGTCCTGCATCTGCAGTTGGACCTGTTGTTACAGTTTGTGGGCCAGGGGCTGCGCTTCTGTGCTTCTCCATTCACCGATGGGTCTTAGTTTTGTAGTTGCATTCCTACATTGCTTGACAGGCCTGTTGCAATACATTTTCTCCCTTTCTTTTTTCTTCTACAATGTTGTCTGCCGTGAATATGGGAAATATTGTTCTTTGTCGGCATTACTAGTTCACTGGTTGTTGCTTGCTAGTTGCTTGTTGACTGGTTTCTTGTTTGCCTATTGTTGTTGTTGTTGTTGTTGTCGTTCCCCATTAACAGGTGGGTTTCGTTTCTAGATTTGCATTCGTGTTCTTTCTTTGTTGTTTGCTATTTCCAGTTTGCAAGTGAAAATTTTAAGTGCTGGAGATGCCTGAGTCAAAATCCTCTTACAGAACATGTATGTATGTGAAGAAAAAAATTGATTTCCTTTTTTATATGTCAGTGAGTGTTATGAAGGTGTTCCAATTGTGGATGCAGAATGCCAACCATGCAAAACTACAACTTCCTTAAATGTTTTCATAGTGGGAGGCCTTTGCACGGTCCTTACAGTCTCACATGTTTACCTACCAGGCCTCACAGCATGAAATGTTTTCTTAACAGGCGTGTTACAATATATTCCTCTGATTTTTTTATACAATCTTGTTTGCAGTAAATTTGGACAATATTGTTCTTCACCAACATTCCTGGTTGACTAGTTGATGCTTTCTCGTTGGTTCATTGGATGCTTCTTATTGTTGTTTGATTCAACTTTGCAGAGTTGAGAACCTGTATCTTCAATTAAGCCTCTTCGTACTTGTTTCTTCACAAACACATCTCCACTTGGAAAACACAAATTGGAACATGGTTTTACAGTTGGGCCACCAAAAAATACTATTAAGAGATAATAATATGCAAAATTTTGTAGTAGATATAAACAACATATCTTTTGACTTGAACCAGAGTTTGTCGAGCTCCAACTATATTTCATAGCTGAGAATGTTTTTCCCATAGTTAATGTGTTTCTATGGCTTCATAGTTATGAGACTAAGTGTTGTTGTGTGAGGGATAAAGATCTTGTCTCCCTTTCTTTTTCCTTTTCTAAACTTGCCCATTTTTCCCTTTTGTTCTTCCCCTCTATTATGCGTTTATGGTTCTATACTTGGTCACGTTTCTATGCTCATGGGTTCCCAGGGTGGAAAACTGACAAATGGTCATCTCCATCTATATATTCACATCATGAGTTTGACCGACCGTCGTTTGTTTGCATACTTAACCAATTTTATGAACGCAGGTTCGCAAATAGGCGCTATCAAGGATCCTTAGTTAAGGGCTCAAGAGGAGGACATGGAGGATGCTATGTCTCGAGCCTAGAAGGTGCCACATGGCATAGTGATTTGGAACCTATAGATGAACGTTCTATGGGAAATATGAATCAGACGATTCAAGTGGCGATGAATCCACGTGTCTAGTAGAAATTGTACCACGTGTCAGGTGGTGGAATTTTCAGGAATGGACCTTTTCAGAGTGGACTCTGAAGAGTTTGGAGTACAAATATGAAGAGCTCGGAGTAGGACTTTGAAGAGAAGATCTAGTTCGTTGATTAGTGAGTGGTGAGATGAAAATATGGTCATTGATCTATCATAAATTCCACTTATTATATGAGAGAATGTGTTGACGACCTGATGACATGGCCTGCCAAATCGATAGTCCATGTGTCCAAGGTGGTGGCAGGTGTCACCCAGGGGTTGGTCGATGGGATGAGGGTGGGTCCCATTGGGAGAAGAGGTCCTTTGGATATTCATTTCAATAATGGTTGTCAGATTTGTCAAGGTTCATCCTCGATAAATCTAGGTCGTATATCTTTGACATATCGTCGTGGAGGTAGAAGGTGGGTGAATTCAGAGAAGGTTTGAACACCGAAGACACTGGCATCAATGACATGATGAGATTCGTTGATCTGTCGTTGGATGAGGGGATATTCGTCATTGATATTTTGTGATACATATTCAAAAGAGGAGTGAGGTTGACGATGTCATGAAAAATGTTGCATTCCATCAAGGCATCCAGAGTATCATTAGGAAGACAAGTGTTATTTTTTGATTGGTTGACGTGAATTAACAGAGGACATGCGTGGATAACTGTTAATTCCATCGAAGATTTGATGAGGATATATGGACCATTAGATCCAAACATTTCATCGTCATAAGTGTGGGAGGTTGGCATGGTCATGTTCTACCAAGAAATGTCGATGACGACAAAGTAATCGTCGATGAATTTAGAAGTCGGAGCTAACAATGATCGTTGATCGATGGAGGGAAGAGGTGGAATCTCCATCGTAGATCTCATGGGTCACATCTGCACACTATGTAAACTTTGGGAGCTGGTGCTAACCTCCATGTAAAATGACATCACCAATGTGATTTGAATCATTGAGATCAAGGGATGTGAGCCGTAGGATCTGGGGAAGGTGCAATTTGGTGCATCGTCAACAAAAGTCTTGGTATAGTGAGAGTGAACCACGGGATAATAAATCATGACGACGATGAGAAGTAGGCCAAAGGATTGGCCGGTGAATCTAATGTGCCACTTCCACGTTGACTGGCATGAGTAAGAAGTGGCCACATGGATGCCTCGTGGTAATGAAATGGAGGTTGACCAATGAAGGCCCGAGAACTTTGAGAGGCTATAACTTTTTATCCTGATCTTGGAATTGAGCATGGTTACAGTCGTTGGAAAGATATCGATGAGAAGAATATGGTGGTATGATTGGGAAGAGGTTTTGAGATAGTTGAGGAAAGTAGATTTTTTTGTACCCCATCCCTTAGAAGACATTTAAAAGATTGGGTGTGTTACAAAGTGGTATCAGAGCCAGGTTACAACACTTGGCTTGTTTGGGCTCATGAAATAATCAAATAAATTTTATTAGATAACTTTTAAAAAGGAGGGGATGCTACCCTACCCTATTTGATGACCTAAAAGGTATATTTTCCCAATAATATAGGCAAGGTGTTGATCTTTGTCCATAGAATCAAGCCCTACGACCAAGCGCATATTCCTTTGAGTGCTTTACCACTCTTTACCAAGTGGTATTTCTCCTCAGTAGAGTGGGAGTTAGGGTGGTAGAAATGAAACCACCCTCAAGAGTTTTGTTGTGAATTTAGTGACCACCATGTGTCCCTTAGTGGGTTTTACTATACCACTCGTGCGGGGTAACTCTATGTTAACTCCCGTGTAACTTAGGTGTGTGCCTATTGATCAAAACCGTCGATCCTTACTTGTGATCCACAGTCATTTCCATGATACACAA
Source organism: Picea mariana (assembly GCA_032191745.1). Taxonomy (NCBI): domain Eukaryota; kingdom Viridiplantae; phylum Streptophyta; class Pinopsida; order Pinales; family Pinaceae; genus Picea; species Picea mariana. The sequence continues at coordinate 8,077 of JASDQU010560004.1, read as the reverse complement.
TGATGTGAATCATTGACATGATCGTGATCAATGATCACAACTATAACTTGCCCCATCAGTGATTTGATCATGAATGCTATGATCAAATGGTGGATCTTGATCGATATTTTGAACTAATGGTCCCTAAGTCACTATTTTACCTGGCATACAGAATTCAATGAGTTCCCTCTAGGTAGACAAATCAACGACCAAATATCATGACTAATGATGCTCCTGCATCACTATCCATAATAGATTATTTAAATTTCAGTACTAAAAAGAGGGATGAGACATTATGTTGTTTTTACATGTTTAAATATTAACTATGATGAAGCTAATTTCACCTTACAAATTACTTGTATTGTTCATAAATTAGCGGATAATTAACTAACAAGAAATATTGTTATCAACACTTAAACAGTCATTGGAAAACAAGTAAATATACAACATAAATATTGGTGACGCACCATGAGATGGGGGAAGGATCCCATAATAGAGAAGAAGAGTCTAATGAAAGGAGAGTGGTAGAAACCCCTCCAAATCTAGCTAAGACTGTGAGAAGTCTTGTGGTAGAACTACAAAGTTTTAAGGATGATAATGACAGACTTATGAAGGAACAAGAAAAGAAAACATAAATAAATGTTTTCTTGCTGCAAATACTATTGGATATACAGAGGCATTTGCAGCATGGGCCAACATCTAGTCATGTGGAAAAACATCAACCTAAGAAAACCCAAAGTCCACTTGAGATATTAAGGCATGGTCCTGAAAGAAACAATGGAAGAAGAATCACTCCCAAGAAGGCCCAACATGGAGCCAAGAGACATGCCAAATCCAATGACTCATATGAATAATCCTCTAGTGAAGGAGCATAAATCTCCAAGGAACTGTCCACAGTGAGACTAGTTCACATCCCTAGAAGAAAAGAAAGAGGAGGAAGCACTCCAAGGGAGGTGACCCTAAAGAATTTAAGAAATCCAAGCCACCCACTTTTGATGGGGCAATCAAAAAGGAGGAAGAAGAAAAATCTTGGATACTTGGTCTAAAGAAGTACTTCAGAGTCTATGACTATTCTGAAAACTTGAAGGCCCTAATAGCCATATTTAACTTAAATGGAAAGGCCTCTATTTTGTGGGAGGACCTTAGAAATGTGAATGGAATCCATGAGAAGGAGTTATCTTGGGGAAAATTTGAAAAATACTTCAAGAAGAAGTACGTGTCTGAAAGGTACTATGATGACAAGACTAAGGAGTTCTATGAACTCAAACTAGGACAACTCACTATAGATGAATATATTAACAAGTTTCTGGAGTTGTTGAGGTATGTTCCCTATATAAAGGAGGAAAATATGAAGATGCAGTGGTTCCATACTAGGTTTCCTCAATCCTTCCAGAATATAATTGAGTTTGATGAAACTAAGACCTTGGAACATGCCATTCGGAAGGCTAGGCACTGCTATGAACAATTCAACCACAAGGGAGAGTATCCCAAGGACTGGAAGAAGAAAGGTAAACTAGTATTCAAGAAGAAGGGGGTTAAACCCTGAAAGTTTAATAATTATGGGAATAATTATAAGATGATATTTCCCACTAAGAGTGTGAATCAACATAAATTTCCATCTCAGAGTGGAAATAAAACCTATGGACCAGCCTCGGGAAGGACTGATACTACAAGGAGAGAACCATTGAAATGTTGGGGATGTGGAGAATAACATCTATTGAGGGACTTCCCTCATAGAAAACCAGATAATAGGACAGTCTACAATGTTCAAGAGGATACTGTTATCACTCCAGGAAACTCTCTTAGGTTGTATCTCAGAGATGCCTGGTAACTTAACTAATCTTGTAATGTTTTAATCAAATGGATCGAGATGGATGACTCAATAAAATCTCACACACTCTAGACATATATGAATACGTTCAGAAAGATAAGGATTTTAACCAAAGGTGTTCAGAAGGTTTAATAAACAGTGAAAGTATGGAGAATACCTATAATACTAGCATAAACATATACACAAAGTACATATGAATGGCCAGATAAAATAAGTGAAGTACTTGCAGATTATATGTTTATGGATGTAATGATAATTTGTCAGTTATCATACATTATATAAACAATAAACAACAAACATAATATTCATATACAAGTAAGATAATAGAGAGAATATGAAAGTCTGAACAGAGATGGCAAAAGAAGCTTATGTCTAATATATATTCAAAAAGTCCGAAGAATACAATAGTAGTGGTCAAGTTCCCATAGTCGAACCCCTTTGAATCTTGCATATATGAGCTTAAATAATCTTTACAAATTAGTTTCAAGATCCTCAAAAGATGGATCTGATAACCTCTTTTCCTATCTCAAATTCGAAATTGTGAGGTGGCTGGAAAAGATAGAAATTTCTGGAAATATGATGCTCCAAGATTCACATATATCCTCCAAATCCAAATGGATATCGGGAAACTAAGAGAGGTTATTGAATATCAGCCCATTATTATGAAATACCTCCTTCAGTTTCTAAACATATTCTTCCAGCTCATCAAAATCTGTCCTCAAAGTCAATGACTAAAACATGAAAAACAAAGTTTTTTAATTTCTGGAAATATGTTGCTCCAAGATTCACGTATATCCTCCAAATCCAGATAGATATTGGGAAACTGAGAGAGATTATTGAATATCATCCTTTTATTATGAAATAACTCCTTCAGCTTCTAAAAATACTCTTCCAGCTGATCAGGATCTATCTCCCAAGAAGGTGACTAGAACAGGAAACTCCATATTTTCAAATCTAGTCATATTCCTACATTTTAGGATTTGATTCCTAGAATGTTTCCAATGATGAAATGAAGTGCCACCTATAACCATGGATGATAGTTGATAATATATTTGACTAAAATCTGTGCATTTTTACCAAAAAATAGGAAGACACTTAGTCTTCTTGCCTCATCATCTACCTCAAAAGATGAAAAGGGATGATGTTATACATCCCTTTAATTATTATATTTCATTAAAAACCATCCCCACATGATATGGAAACAAAAGTAATCGATCTGAGCAAAAAGAAGAGTAATCTGGAATTTTCAGCGCTTTCGGTGGGTAAGGAGCCAAAATTTCTAGCATGTAAGCCACCAAAAGTTGTGCTTTCCATGGCTAAGGGCAGTTGTGAAAGCATGCCTAAGTCACCGAAAGCTCTGTTTTGAAAATAAATTTCAAAATTGCAAAAATATGTTTCCTCTTAGCTTATTGATCTTCAAGGCTATTCATTTAAGTTCAGGGATGCTTCAAATAAGTTGCAGAAATTAGTGTTGTATCTCTTTAGTATGTATTTGTTTCAAAACCAAATAGCACCTGATTTGATCCAACACCTTTTGATCATGTTTTCTTGTTTGCAGCARCTGTGATGAGATATGCCTTTGTTTGTAGGAGTAATGATATTTTTACCACAGCCAAATGTACCAAATATGGCACATGTTCCTCCAAGCACAGAAGGAAATAGAGCATCTAAAACACATGGTTCTCTGCAACTGTTGCAAGGTAGTTTTAGATTAGACATTGTGGCCTAACTTCTGCATGCCCAACTCAATCATCTTATAGGAATAACTTCACCCAACTATGAGTATTCTCTTCCCAATATACATTTCTTGATATATGCTTAACACTTCACCATGAACTAAATGCCTATCAGTCAAAGCAAGCCCATATATGGTATTATTTGTTGCTTGGTGCTTCACAACCCATGTAACAACCAACATATTTGGACATTTGACACACCTCAAGGTGTGATTCCAAATAGGCTATGTCACTGATCTCTTTTGTACCTGCAAAACAAAATTGGGCTTGGGGAACCAGATCAACGCTGATGGAGGCGAGTTAGGGCTTAGCAAAAACAAGGATGAGTTATGAGGGAAACAAAGGTCTGATTTTTAGGAATGTATAAGGCAATGAGAGCTTTCAAATCATGATTAGAATAGCATACTTTGACAATGAAGAGATAGTAGGCCACGTGACTGGTTTTAGGTGAGTGAAATTATTGCAGAAGATATGGGTGAAATCAGATCCGAAAATGGTGGCAGAGATACAGGGTTTGATAGATTTAGGGTTAGTCAAATCTTATCAAATCATAATTTTACAATAATTACCATATCACCATTGGATAATTCCCATCGATTTCGGCAGCTAATGTGCCATCACATCCTTGTACTTTGACAGTCATGGTCTTTAACTGATCAAAATAGTCGTTTTAAACTACTCTGCGCTTTTGGTGGCTTAGAGAGCCTCAAAAATTTCATTTAAGCCACCGAAAGCGGAGCTTTTGGTGGCTTGGAGACCATTTTGGAACAATGCTTAGCCATCGAACCCTGGTTTTCGAGTTTTTTGAAGTAAAGACTCACTCCAAAGTTTTTCAAAAATATTTACAAGTTAGAACTCATTAAAATGAGCGTGAAAAAATTTAATAAAGTTTTTCCTAATGACTTTCTTATCACTGAATGAAATAAATTTTGAAAAATTTATTTGATGAGATAACATCTGGCTCCTATTGGGGATGAAAGCCTCCTTGTGATGTTTCAAGGATCACAGATCTAATGCCTTTCCTGGAAAAAACTCAAACATAACCTAAACTCTAGTGTTCCATTGGGTATGGAGTCATTTGGCCTGTGCAACCGATCTCTGAGAATTCTTGAGACTTGTGCAACTGATCTTTGTACACCTTGAAAAACTGCCATCCTCAAGACCTGCCTTTATTCACATAAGATGACTGATATTTTTGCTACAAAATGGAAGAAACGAAATGCTTGGACAATGAGCTTATTTTCTACGCTACTCTACTCTAACCCATTGTACTGTTTCTTAATCAAGTAAACTCATGCTTCCAATGAAGCCATGCCAGAAATTGATTTACTAAAACTATTCTTGATCTTGACCCGAAAAATAATGGAAGCCATATCATGCAGAAATATAATTTGAAAAGATGATAAAACTGTCCTTCGTCTGACAAAAATGTTTTGATATTTATGGTGCTCATGGATTCCAGAAAATCAGCAAAAGAGTCATGAAAGACACAAAGAAATACCTCTTCATAATATTGTTTCAACTGAAAATTAAAGTGATGTTGGCTACCTTCACTGATGTCAATGTTGAATATGAACTGTTCTTCCTCTGTCTGAGGAAAATACAAGCTCAAGTGTTGATCTGAAACTTTATGCTTCTCTTCACCATATCTCTCTCTATGTTGTTGTTCCAACTAAAAGAAATGTTGATGCTCTTTTCCTTCATAGATCTCAATGTTGAATGCAAACTGCTTGATCTCTGTTTGAGAATAATGCATGATGAACTGTTGATCTAGACTTTTCAGCTCATCATCTTCCTCTTCATATCTTCTGCAATCTTCCTGTGTCTGCAAATCATAAATCTGAGGGTTTCCCTTAGTATATGATGTAAATTCAAAACTGTTACATATTGTTCCTTCAATTTGCCCATCATCTTTTAAATTTTCAAAGGGAACAATGTGATCTTCATGACAATCTAAGATAGTAGATGTATTTAGTACAATGTCAAAAGCATCTACATTATGGTTAACATCCTGAAGATCATCAATATCTCTATCATAATGAGAGGTATCTTCTACTGCAACAAAATTTTCATGAATGTTTAGTTCTTTATTTAATAAATTAAATTCATGACAACATTCGAGATATAGAAGATCAACTGGAAATTTGTCTTTACAAAACACATGAAAAGAAGCATGAAAATATTCCAAATATATGATACTGGCAATAGGAAGAGACCGATACCAATCACGAGCAATTCCCTCTAATGAAAACCCAACGAGCTTGATCTGAACATCCCCATGCACAATTTCAAGCCGATGAATAAAGTCATGAAAATCCAGCAAGTGTTCAGCTGGCACTTTCCACTCTTCTCCTCAAAATCTGGGAATACTTCTTTCCCATTCATCTCTACTAGGTACTAGATTAGGAAAACCAACAATCTTGGAAAAAGCATAGAAGGCATATCTCTTAGCCAAGATTTTGTTCATTTCATACCAGTGGAGTTACCAACAGATTTCAGAACAATGGAGTCGCCACTGAATTCATCCTTCATGGAGTCGCCACTGAATTCATCCTTCATGGAGTTGCCAGATAGATGATTACAACTGAAAATGTGTCCAGACTTTGTCTATCATCAAATATGGATCTTTTCGTCTCCCAAGGAAGCTGACCTTCAATCTCCTATCCCCGACAATGACGCCAATTTGTTATCACTCCAAGAAACTCTCTTAGGTTGTATCTCAGAGATGCCTGGTAACTTAACTAATCTTGTAATGTTTTAATCAAATGGATCGAGATGGATGACTCAATCAAATCTCACACACTCTAGACATATATGAATACGTTCAAAAAGATAAGGCTTTCAACCAAAGGTGTTCAGAAGGTTTAATAAACAGTGAAAGCATGGAGAATAACTATAATACTAGAATAAACATATACACAAAGTACATATGAATGGCCAGATAAAATAAGTGAAGTACTTGCAGATTATATGTTTATGGATGTAATGATAAGTTGACAGCTATCATACATCAAATAAACAATAAACAACGAACATAATATTCAGATACAAGTAAGATAAGAGAGAGAATATGAAAGTCTGAACAGAGATGGCAAAAGAAGCTTATGTCTAATATATATTCAAAAAGTATGAAGAATACAATAGTAGTGGTCAAATTCCCATAGTCGAACCCCTTTGAATCTTGCATCTATGAGCTTAAATAATCTTTACAAATTAGTTTCAAGATCCTCAAAATATGGATTTGATAACCTCTTTTCCTATCTCAAATTCGAAATTGTGAGGTGGCTGGAAAAGATAGAATTTTGTAGAAATATGTTGCTCCAAGATTCACATATATCCTCCAAATCCAAATGGATATTGGGAAATTGAGAGATTTTATTGAATATCATTCCATTCTTATGTAACAACTCCTTCGGTTTCTAAAAATATTCTTCCAGCTCATCAGAATCTGTCCTCAAAGTCAATGACTAAAACAGGAAAAACAGAGTTTTTTAATTTATGGAAATATGTTGCTCCAAGATTCACGTATATCCTCCAAATCCAGATAGATATTTGGAAATTGAGAGAGGTTATTGAATATCATCCCGTTCTTATGAAATACCTCCTTCAATTTCTAAAAATATGCTTCCAGCTGATCAGGATTTGTCTCCCAAGAAGGTGACTAAAACAGGAAAATCGAGATTTCCAAATCTAGTCATATTCCTACATTTTAGGAGTTGATTCCTAGAATGTTTCCAATGATGAAATGAAGTGCCACTTGTAACCATAGATGAGAATTTATAATATATTTAATTAGTATTCATCATCTGCTCTTGAATACACTTTTTCCAAGTCAAATTTTGACTTTTTGACTAAAATCTGTGCATTTTTACCAAAAAATAGGAAGACACTTAGTCTTCTTGCCTCATTATCTACCTCAAAAGATGAAAAGGGATGATGTTATATATCCCTTTAATTATTATATTTCATTAAAAACCATCCCCACATGATATGGAAACAAAAGTAATCGATCTGAGCAAAAAGAAGAGCAATCTGGAATTTTCAGCGCTTTCGGTGGCTAAGGAGCCAAAATTTATAGCATGTAAGCCACCAAAAGTTGTGCTTTCCATGGCTAAGGGCAGTTGTGAAAGCATGCCTAAGTCACCGAAAGCTCTGTTTTGAAAATAAATTTCAAAATTGCAAAAATATGTTTCCTCTTAGCTTATTGATCTTCAAGGCTATTCATTTAAGTTCAGGGATGCTTCAAATAAGTTGCAGAAATTAGTGTTGTATCTCTTTAGTATGTATTTGTTTCAAAACCAAATAGCACCTGATTTGATCCAACACCTTTTGATCATGTTTTCTTGTTTGCAGCAACTGTGATGAGATATGCCTTTGTTTGTAGGAGTAATGATATTTTTACCACAGCCAAATGTACCAAATATGGCACATGTTCCTCCAAGCACAGAAGGAAATAGAGCATCTAAAACACATGGTTCTCTGCAACTGTTGCAAGGTAGTTTTAGATTAGACATTGTGGCCTAACTTCTGC
>JASDQU010560003.1:58813-81404 GCA_032191745.1 Picea mariana | reverse complement strand
ACTTCTGTTTTCTCAATTTGGCAACACGGGATAGACTCACACTCTGGATTCTCAAGAATGCGTGATGAGTCATCCACGTAGGGGTTGATTTAGACTCCCCATTTTAGAACAGAGAAGGGGTGTACCAACTTTCCAGAACAAACATAGAATCTTTCCCAAATCCACGCAGGCTTCTTGTTCAGGGAATATACACACCGATTTTTTCAGAGCCAGATACAGACTTTTCGAATCACAGGGACGCACCAAGGTTCTCTACAGGAGTCAGGTTGGTAGTACTATCTAGGGCTCTGTACATGTTCAGACAATCGGGTAGAATGGGGAAGGAACCCTTCTCACGGCTCACCCTGGCCATTTTATTCGCATGCGTTAGGGTTGACACTTGTCACCCATGAAACTGCATGCATTCCACCAGCACGTATCTCCCTTGTATGTTCTCCCCTTGCCAAAAACTTAGGATAAAACATAAAATGCACATGTCTTTTGGGATAATATTAAAATATTATTCCCAGGCTTAAGCCCCCTAGGCTTAGCCCCTAGGCTCAACACGTAGCCCCTTTTCCCACCTTCCAACCCCTAATTCCTTGCCCACTCTATGGATGCTTAGTCCCCCTTCACTCATTCATCGTGGTCGGTCTGCACATGGCAGTGTTTATATCTTATTAATAGTTCTGCATGATTACATATACAATAGCAGGCTCCTGGCCTTCAACACTCAGGCTCCCTGGCCTAACAAACACATAAGCCTCCAGCTTCTAAAAACTTTTCTCACCAGCCTATAAAACATAATTACAATTCATTTCAGAACATGGTTTACAATGGGGCTCGGCCTTGGGGACACTACATAACATTTAGGTCTACTTCGGACGATCCGACAGTCGAATTTTACTTTGGGTCTCCGACTCTCTGGGCTTCGGGAGTTTCAACTCTCAACTGAAAACTCTCAGAGTAATTTATCTGGATTCCAGGATCCGTCACCACATAGTAAAATAATGTAAGTGGACACGTGGTCCAATCATGTCGGTGACACATGTCAAGTCCTATCTGACATTTCAATCATTTGCATGCTCAAAACTTAATGACATGTGGCGCACATCCCATGTTTCCACATCATCCTTGGTGATGTCTGTAAGCCACATCACTTCAGAAATTCCAGGGTCCACATCACCTCCTGGTGATATCATCATGCCCCACCACTTCGGCTCTTCGGGCTTCAAGACTTTGGGACTTTCCACACTAGCACACTTCCAATTCTCCCAAACTTTGATTTCCTGAACAGACCATATTGCCACCATGTGTATCCCTTATTGGAAAACCCATATTAACCCCAGACTTTAGGACTCCAAAATTTACTGTTGCAAGGATCAATGGCTACAATTCCTTCGGGCTTTTGGACTTCGAAAAACTCAAACTTGAATTTTTTTTCGAAATGTTTTTATTCAAAGCTCACGTGTTTCCCACGAATCGACGCCTACAATTTCTTTGGGTCTTCGTACTTTGGAGAACTCAACTCTCAACCTGCTCTTTTCCTCGAAGTGCACGAATTTCTACTGCATGTCCTCTTGGATCGAATAGCTGCAATTCACTTCGTATCTCCGAGGTTCGAAAATCTCATTTCTCAACTTCTCCTTGCTTGCCTTTTCTCGGAGTTCTTTCACTCAGAGCACATGATCGGTTAACACATGTCCTCCTATAGATCAATGTTACCCAACTACTTCTGCTCTTCAGAGGTGTTTTTCTCAAGTACTAACATGTCACATCACTACATGCCTTTCAATTTGCAAGGGCATGCATCGGTGGTTTGGAGTAACCCACTTTTCGCCCTGCAATTCTCTTGATGCTCACACGTAACACCTTGGTGAAACCATGGTTTGGATTGCGGGACCGCGTTGGGAAATTATCTCCCATGCAACTTGGTTCCCCACAATGCCTCCTATCTGTTGATCTCTCTCCCCCATGGGATCCGACGATTGTGACCTTAACCCTTTCTTCCTTTACATTGGACGACCCCTGTTCACCTGTCCTCCAACCCAATGATCCTGGATCTCTCCTGATACTACAGTGATGATCACTCCCAAATTTGAAGGGGGACGATAGCGATCCTTCGAACCCCTTACAACTGATCTCTGACGATCTAACTCCTACGTAGATTCTGCAATGCCATTCCTCTTGATATTTTCAACTTCATGCTCATAATTTGATCTCAACCATGAGACTCTAACCAATAGACCCAGCCCATATCGGCCCGGTGTTTCAACCAGAAGCTTTGATACCAATCTGTAACATACCCGACCACCCAGAGGCCGAGCTACGCCACTTAAAAAGGCTGCAACACACCCAAACACCCGCAGGCTAGGCATGCTGTAGTCCCAAGACTCAGTTCTCTAATATCTAATTCGAAAACAAAGGACTTATCAATAATGTTAGAAGCATGTGCACCACATGCATAAGACAAGATCCATGTCACAACATAAAAGAGATAAACAACGTGCCATGCACAACAAATAACCAACAAACAAGCACATTAGAATACATATCTCAGAGATAATTAAATACACAGCGTAATAAATTAAATAGAAAACACATAGAGCACTTATCTTTGCAAGTAAACGTTCACCAACTGGTTGCAGACCAAGGATGTTCCTGCCAACCATAGACACTGCTATTCATTTACTCTCAACAGTAGGTCACCTCCAAGCCAGGGCTATGAATTCACAAGGACGGGACCTAGGCCAAGTCTAAATACATAGTAATTGGCTATGTAGCTCTCAGGTTTCCCAACCTCACAACAATCATAATTTCCAACTCTCTTTCCCCCTCAGCTTGCACAACCCCCCAAAATGAACACCTTTCTCTGCCATGCAGTCCCTGAGGTTGTTCCATTTCTCTCCAAGGCTCCAGTGCTATTTCTCAGGAAATCTCCCTACTGGAAATTCCAAGGACTCTTAGCTGTGGACAGTTCCATCTGAACTACCATCAAGTTCATGCACACAGGCATCCATTCCCTTCGGGAATGATAAGTAAATCATTACAGCCATTCAACGATGGCTCTCCTCTTCCTACCATTTGTTTCATGCTCAGCCCAAGGGCACACTAACTAGTAGTAGTGAGTGAAGAGAAAGAAGAAAGAGTGAACCAGTGAGAAGAGGACGAACCAAGGGAAGAACGATGCCAAAAAATCCCCCAAGGGATGTTTAAATAATTACATGAAGACAAGAGCCACATGGCCTCCCTTCCAAGAAGCTCATGTAACCGCCTCTTCTCCATAAAATCAATTATAGGTAAATAAAATAATAATAACAAGACTTAGACCCTCAATCCCCCTCTCTCGTGGAATCATAGCCCCCTATCTCTTTTGTCCTTGTTGGACTTGCATCCAACAGTGTATTTTATTAATGTATAGGAAGTGTTACATTTCCTAGGCACTTTGGCCCCTTTTCAACTTTACTAGCTCACTAGCCTAAGTCATATTTACGTAATACATTATAGTTTATAAGGGTTAGAACCGGGATGTTACATGTATACATGTTATAATGTTATTAGAATTTCCTGTATATATATTGCATGTATGTTCTAATGTTGCTTCCAAATGAATAGGTGTATGAGCAGAGTATTTATGTCTGTGGAGTCATATCCCTTATTGAGAGTTTATCGACAATGAGATCTAAGGCTAGGTGGAACATCATGGATCTACAACCAGTCGGTGCTTTCAATGAGGTTTAATTGAAGCATGTAATAAGGAACAATGAGCTGAATGATTTCCTAAAGCAACTCTATGGAATAGAGAAATTGAATTTCAGTTGCAGTATGAACACCAAAATTGGTGCTTGAAAGTAGAGCACCAGGTGTATAACAAGCTTCCAATAGCTAAATCTTGGAGATGTTTGAAGAATTTTTGAATTGTATATGTATAAACAAGTTGCACTGAGGACATCGTAAAAATAAGGGGAGGGGATTGTAATATCCCTAGGTAGAAGCCCAATTGTATTAATTAATTGTAAACATGTTTGATAGGCTGGTGAGCCAAGTTATAATAAACTAGAAGACTTATGTGTTTATTAGGCCGGAGAGCCTAGATGATAAGGCCATTAAGCCTGATTTTTTATATGTAAATACTCACATCATTAATATCATTACACCACTTCGTGTAGACCGACCACAAAGAAAGAGTTATGGGGGACTAAGATCCACTAGGTAGGGAAAGGGAAGGGGCTAAGAGTCTAGGAAAATGGGCTAAGCTAGAGGGCTTACCTCTAAGGGAATAATATTATATTATTATTTCCTAGAGGCTAAGTTTTGGACATAACCTATGTTATCCTAGGTTCCTATGGGAAGGGAATGAATGTTAAGTGGAGCTCATGTAGCTCTAGGAAGACATCTGTCAACTTGGGCGCATGCATTTTTAGGGGAAAATTTAGTTCGTTGGGTTCCCCTCTCCATGGTGGGAAAACTCACCATGCTTGCACGCAAACAAAAGGAGATATCCTTCACACAACCAACTATTGTTTCCTCATTTTCTTGACCTCTGCAACCTGNCACAGTGTTATGAATCTAACTTATTTTTTCTATGAAGCATGAAACGATTGCGTAGTTCCCGAGCCAGATCACATCTTATCCATTTGTTGTTTCTACCCACATATTCTCTAGATTGGTGTGGTTTGATTTCATTACCATATCCCATACACAATTTTGCTATTGTGGTTACCCTCTGGACTTAGGATATGGATAGAAGAAGAAGGTTTTCAGGCCTGTGAGCAACTATTTCTAGGTGAGAGAGTGTGCTGAGGAAGTGAAATCTCCTAGATGAAGTCTAGTAGAAGCTACAAAGCTCTGAGAATTCATGATCCAACATGTTGCTGAAGCCCTAAAAAGGGAGGTAGAGCAACCAATGGATTGTGTGACAGTGAAGGTGTACACTCCTGGGGTGGAACAAACATGTGGGGAATGAGATTCTGTGAGTTGTGGGAGTAAGTGTCTCCTTGGAGGAATTCCTTCCTATTGAACTGTGTGATTTCCCTATCGCCCTTGCCCAACCTAGGAATCCCTTGCCTGATGAAGTTTAGTCCCATATCGGGGGTGACCCACTTTTGAGAGTGATGAGAATTGTGGTCTATGGTTGAGAGGTTCATGGAAGTTCTGCACACATTTGGTAGTCTTCTATTAAATTATAAATTCCACTTCTATGTTTATTTACCTGATGTGTAATTGTACATGTGATATAATTGATGAGTAATGCCTGAATATATTATATATGTTGTATGTGTAGGCTTACTGTTATTTTTGCATTAATCTGTGTATTATTAGAATATGTCAGATGTATATGTCTATATATAGGTAGATGATAATTGTCATTTCTATGTTTATATGGATGTGTATGATGTTTCCGCAAGTATCTCTGTGTGGCATAACCCAGTAGATTAAGGCTGCAGTTTTCATAGAATGGTATCAGAGCATGAAAATTTCTTTTGGTGGCATGACCCAGCCTGTTGGTCTATGGTTGGGGATGTAGCAAAGATACAATTGATTAGGTAGAATTACTTGGTATAGGTTTGATGGCTGGGGACATTACTCATAGAAAAAGATGTTTACTCAATGATGTTTCTCGGCCTGTTGGTCATCGGGGACGTTACAGGGCTTGAGGGGCTAAGTATTTTTCTTATTATTTTATTTTACCCATAATTGTTTTTATGGAGAAAAGGGGTTACATGAGCTTCTTGGGAGGGAGGCCATGTGGCTCTTGTATTCATGTAATTCAAACATCTTTTGGGGGATATTTTGGGTCTTCTTCATCTTCTTCCCCTTCCCCTTTTTCTTCTTCTTATTCCTTTTTCCTCACTCATTCTGGATATTTCGGGTGCTCTTGGTCTGAGCATGGATACAAATGGTTCTTTGGGTGGATCTTGGTTAATTTTTCTCACAAATATGAATCTGGGGAGTCCCAACATCGATATTATTGACAAGAAGAACTGGAGCCCTGGAAGGAGATGGACAACCTGAGGGATTGCATAGCAGAGAAGGGGTTCCATTCTCTTGGGTTGTGTAGACTAGGTAGAATAAAGTTGGTTTACTTTGTATTGTTGTGAGTGTTGAAAGGATTGTGATAAATCGAGTGTTGAAATGCCTATTAGTTATGAGATTGATGGTAGTTCAGATAGAACTGTCCACAACTAAGAATCCTTGGAGTTTCCAGTAGGGAGATTTCCTAATCAGTAGCACTCGATCCCTAGAGGGAAATGGGACAACCTGAGGGACTTCATGGTAGAGAAGGGTTTTCGTTTCTTTGGGTTTTGCAGGATGAGGGGGAAAGAGGATGGAAATTCATATTTGTTGTGTGGTTGGGAAACCTGAGAGCTAGTTAGCTAATTATTGTGTGTTTTATATTTCTCCTAGGACCCGTCCTTTTGGAGTCATATCCCTGGCTTGGGGGTGAAATATTGCTGAGACTAAGAGAACAAAAATGTCTATAGTTGGGAGGAACGTCCTTGGTTTGTAGCCATTTGGTGAACATTTACTCACAAAGATAAACACTCTCTGTGTTTTCTATGTAATGTTTATTCCGTTGCGTATTTAATTATCTCTGAGATATGTATTTTTAATTTTCTTATCTATTGGTTATTTTTTGTGCATGGAACATTGTTTACTGATTTATGTTGTAGCAAGGATCTTGTCTTATGCATGGGTTTTTCATGCCCCTCTGTTATTAATGAGAAATATTTTGATTTTGAGATAATTTTAAAGAACTGAGTCTTGGGATTGCAATGTGCCTCACCTGTTGGTAGTTGAGTGTGTTGCATCCTATTTAAGTAGCATAGCTTGACCTGTGGGTGGTTGGGTATGTTACACCATTCCAATTCATTTATGGTATGGAGGCAGTCCTTCCAATTGAATGATAAATCCCATCATTTAAGCTAGATGTATAATTTCTACCGAATACCTCTATTGAGGAGGAGCGTCTTGTTGATGGGCATAAGTTAACACTCATCAAATGGAAGGGATATTCTGGTACGAGGTTGTCTACAATAACCTAATTTGTTTGGGGTAACTCACCCTGACGGGTTTTACGACTCTGTTAGACAACAAGGGGATCTATTCTAAACTAAAAAAAATAATACAACTAAATATTTATTAACAAATACCTACTATGTACATTTATTGTTCACACATATCACTACATAATTTACAAAATGTACAGGTATGAGATTTGCGATAAATCTTGTGAAACTAAGAATTTGGAAAGGAAACTAAATTCCAGGGAAAATTTTTAATATTTAAAGACCTAATATTAATCTACAAAATGTTATTAATCTAACTTAAATAAAAATGAAAAGAGGATATTGAATGTAAATGATGGCCAATTCTAGTTTAAAGAACAAAGCATTTAAACCATTAATGGTAATTTACATTCATGACAATAAATAAAAGAAACAAAAAATTAACTAACCTATTTACTGGCCAGTAATAAAGAGAACTTATAATTGTGCATTCATGTATAAATATGCTCCAACAAACTATATGTCAAGAGAAATCTATGGTGAATGGTTTTGAAATATCAATACCATGAGAATTCCCAAAGAAATTCATTTCAAATGGAAATCAAAATCTTGTTTATGATGCAGAAAGAACAATTATTTAATCTGATCCTTATGAATATACATAAATCATTGATCAAGAGAAGAGATAACTTTAATTGACCAATTAATTATAACAAGTATAAAAAAATACACAGAAATTTAATTTATTTAAATACTTGTATCAAAATAACACTATCATAGAGATCATAGTTATTTGGGACAATAAATTATTAAAACCGAAATAAGGATGACATGAACATAATTATAACAATGATAATGCATGGATAGAATGGACAAAATCTAAATCCTACGATACATTATTGATGCGAGAAGGATATGAATTATAAAATCACAGATCTTACATTAAAAAACAACACAGTACCACTTAGAGGGAAAAATCCTCAAGCAATCTGCAATCCAAAATCCTTCTTCATAACATTCACATCGTTCTATTATCCCAAAATTTTCCCCTCCTATCACTGCCACATCTATGTCTATTTAAACAAAATATGGATTGATCCTCTTATCATCATGATAGCGGAAAATCCTTAAAAAATATGATTTCTTTGAATGGTATATCCTAACTTCTACTTAAAATAGAGAAGTCTGAAAATAAAAGAGCAATTTGTTTCAACAACTTTGACAAAGTTGGTTGATATAACCACAAGGATTCTAACTTGTCTCTCCATAACTCATTCTACACGATTTTAGGATGAAATGAAATATTGACAACACCCAACTATCTTCAACATTGTTGATCACGATCCCTTTAGATCCTTCCAACATCGGTAAATGAAAAACAAGATTAATTAAAATCAATACAAAACTAATTAAAGACTAGTTACATAATCTTTGATTCTAAAGGTGATCTAAAAACATTATAAAATCAATATAAATCTAAAATTGCACCAAAACAAAACAAATCAACAAAAAATAACGAATTTCATTACCATAAATTATACATTGGAAATCGAAGATGCATGAAATTCAGATTCAACAATAATATTTACATTGGTGGATTTGTTAGCAATAGTGTCTGGAGAATTCTTTGGTTTCTTAAGAGCTTGAGGAAAAACCTATTCTAAAGCATTCATTAACTTATGGTTTCCACTCTTTACTTCTCTATTTTGTTCATGCATATGATCTACACACATCTAGAGATAAGGATTGACCGAGTAGTACCTCTCAACCCATAACTGGCATTTATGACAACTCTCAGAGTCTAGCTTTGATTTAAGATGTTGGAAATTATTCTCCAAGGGATTTTATGTAGTTTCATTGCCTCTTAGAGCAGCCCGAATACCTATCATCCCTCTAGACTTGCTAAGAAAAGGTGGTATCTTATCAACAAAATCGTATGGGGTTGGATCCTATGATCCATATTTTCCATTATCGTTTTCACAGGAGGAATTGTTGTCTTCTATGTTTATAGGTTTCATAGGGGCTTGCTTCTATTTAGACCTATTTCTTATCATCCTAGACAATTGAGAAATAGTTTGAGTCTCCGCAAAAAAGAAGATAAAATATTACACAAAATTATACAGAACCTTTACCTCAACCAAAACAAAATTTCTGAGAAATTTCTCTTTAAAAATGGGGCATATCTATGAAATAATATTTTTTTTTTTTAAGAAACTACCTATGTGGACTGTAAATGAGCCCAATCCTGAGATGGGTTTTCGATAATTTTTTCAAACTCTTTGTCGTTTGCTCAGAATTCATCCCACAAAATTATCTCTGTCATGCCATTATAGGTAAGAAAAACATGAGGGTCATTCGGTTCTACCGTTACTATAGGGGCCATGAACTTTATATCTATCTTAATGGACAGTATAATATTAAAGGAGAATAGACTACCTCTGTGGGAAAGAATACATATGAGACAAAACACAACAGAATCATGAAAACTAGATAAAAACAAGTTGACATACCTGATCCCAACAATAGTGGCTAAGAAATCAAAGCACATAGGACGATACGAACCAATTAGCCACTTAATCCTTTTATTATATCTAGAGTCGCTTGCATGAAAGAGAACAAAGGAATTTAGGGTTGAATGACCCATGTGTTTCCTTGTAATTTTCCACAAACCACTGACCCCAAATCGTGGGTGAAGACACACTCATTGTAATGATCAAAGAGTTTTAGTTATGATCACTTCAGAGGAGAAGGATTAAATTGAATTTTTGAGAACAAATTATACATGATGCATCACCCATAATCTAATATAACATTATCATAAACCAAGAATTAGGATTGACCCTTTTAACTTGTGTTACAAGGAAAATTTCTCTATGGCTAGGGTAAACCACAACAGATGAAAATGACTGCAGAAATCAACTCTATCCCAAACATATGCTATATAAGCCAATATGCAAGCGAGATAAGAAAGAGGCCTACCTCATCTAGATGTTCGATGAAGTCCACCGTTGAGCACTTGAAACCAAAGCTATATAGCTGCAACTAGTTCTCAACAAACAAGCAAAGCAAGCATATGGTGATAATGTAAAAGGTTAGCACATTAGATAGCATAATCCATTAATAACATAACAAATATGCCCATGGATAATAACTCATATATTTGCAAGATATCAGTTGGACGAGAAAGGAGTATTTCTATTAATAAATGATTAGCAGAAGCGAAAATATTATGGACTTCCATGTCGGCACGGTTCAGAACCGAGAAGCTAAGTTCCTTCCATCTAGGCCTCCACCACTTCAATCCTTCACCAAAGGAAAGCTCATAGAAGGGAGACAATGGGGTTCTCCATCAATAAGGGAAGATATTGGGGGATGAACACTGTGTTCAGACTTAAAGGACAAAGGGATGAAGACTCAATATGAAGTAATAATTTCTCCAGAGTAAATTTTCTCTCAAAGTTGAATTCTTTCCTCTTTTCCATAGCTCGGAATCGACCCATTTATAGCCTTCAAAATGGAACTGAAGGGCCAAATCGAAACGTTTACAGTATATGGAAGGCCAAGGACCAGAGATCTCATGTCGTGACATGGAAACCCGACATTTAGTTTTGATTTTTTGGCACAAATCTCAATGTACATGGGTTGTAGTGGAGAAGCCTACATATATGCTTGTTGTATAGTGTGCAAGATGCGTATATATGGAAAATATTAATTTTTGTCTGTAGAATTTATCAACAGGGAAAATAAGTCTGCATAGGGAAATAGAATAAGGCCCTCTATGCAATATTTCATAGGGTGAGGCAAATATTGCTATAACAGATTCCCCCTAATTTGTGAGGTTAGAGGAGTATCTGTGATGGCCGAAATACATTATAAATAACCTAGAAGTGGAGTGGTAGGGGACCAACTAGACGAACTCGTTGCTCATTACATTCTGCAGTGCCTTTGATACATGGATGCCAATAAAATCACACTACAGATCCATGTGAAAAATATACCAAACAACTTTCTGTGGCCATGAATAGGCAAATACAAATGCAGTTACATGCCAAAATATGTCTTAGTAACAAACAAGGCCTAGTAGAACCAGTATTAAAGCCAATATGAGGATATCTGCATACCATGGAGTACAATATGATCTCCCATGATTACTAAAGTCATATAGGTATTGGTCCAATGAAAAGGAAGCAACAAATCAGGAGAGTTGTGACCACATAGTGATGTCTTCAAGTCTTCTACACAATCTGCCAAGGGTGCAAGTCTACATCATGTGAATAAAGGAGTTGAGGTCAAACACAATGAGACATCGTTTGATTACCGGTCATTGAGGTATATCGTTAACAAGTGAGAGACAACGTACCAATAATGAAAATAGGTATCAAGGCACCGAGTACATTCTTACAAGTGTGAATAGAGGATTCGGTGTCGAACACCTACAGAATCCATCGATCATAAGGCATTGATGTATTCCCAATTTTCGATGGCGAGTGAGCCTGCCACTGATGACTGCAAGCCTCAAGGTACTCATAAGGATCTAGGTCTTGTTTCCAGAATAAATGAGCTGAATTCGATGGAAAGAGACCCACTGAAAGGCGAGAATTAAGGCATCTCTCATCATTCAACAAGAGGTACAAACAAAGAGATTCATGATTTGGTGGAAATAGAATGAAGAACATGTTCACGAACCAATGACCCTATGCATCTTTCACGTGTTCCAAGTGCAAGTGATACACGAAAAAGACCCTATGAATAACAACCAATTATGAAAACTACCGACAAAGGAGAGGAAACCACCAATAAGGCTAATGGAATCCAAGACACTGCATGAATCCCAATGTGTGAATAGATTTCTTGTCGTCGAACACAAGGGAAACCACCTAGTCAACTACCAATGATAAAATGTTGACTGCTGGGTTCAAGGATACCTACCAATGATGAATGTAGGGCCAGGGTGCATGATAGGACTGCAATATCATGTGATTTTGAGACAAACTGAGGGTATGGCCGACATGCAAAGTCAAGAGTTATGAGGAGTGGCCGACACAAGTTGATAGACTACCTTTGAACAAGAGCATGAGACATATGGAGGACTCCAACAACATAGACCCAATGATGGAATCACAATATGCAAGAGACATCAATGACATTCTCTATAGAGACTGGAAGAGTAACCAGTCATTAGAGAAGAATCTATAACAAGATCAACTTCCTAAGGCCATGCTAATCCGAAAATTACGGTGATGAATGGACTCAATAACTTTGTTCTCTATTCAAAGGTGACATGACTATTGCCAACATAAGATAATACTCCCTTCCCACCCGTCTTTTTTTGTATTTTTATAGACAAATGAATTTTATGATACCAAGGAGGAAACAAGTGTCACAAGTAAGAAAAACTAGTTCCAATAGTGGAACATACCTATGCTCAATGCAGGGAAATGCATGTGGGAGGTGGACACTCGAGGGAATGTTCCCTCCTAGGTATAGGGTGTCAAATTGCGAAGGACATAAACAAGCTCTTCTTGATTGAGGATGCAAAAATGCTGAGGCAAATGGTTTATAATGCAAAGCGAGAATCGACTATAGGATCAATACTACAAGTAAGGGAATGAGATTAAATCACAACTTAATGCTAAAAAATGTCCTTTTTTATGTATTTTAGTCTACTTGGTGTGAAAAAGGGATAAACTTTTACCAAATAGACATCTTTTCAAATCCAATTTACGAGTGTGAAAGAGACAAGTTCACTCGGTGATCTTTTTGCTTTTTGTTAATGAGTCGGAAAAGAGATTAACTAAGACTCACGACCTTTCAAGTCCAATTTAATGAGTGTGAAAGGGAAAAATCACTCGGCAATATTTTCTCTTTTTAAATACGTGTTGGAAAAGAGCTTAAATTAAAATCGTGGATGCTATTCTAAGCAACATATAATGGGGGAGGCCAAGGATCCCATGCAGGACTTCTATGAAAGGTCAACAACTTACCAAGAGCTGACACAAGCTTGGGAAAAACAAAAGCTTTCCAAGTCAAGGAGGATAAAATACTTGTAGAGGTTACCTTATCTACAATATATCAAAGAATTCCCCTTATTTAGAAGGTTGTAGAAGAAGGAAGTTGAGGCTCTACATTATCATTCGAATCAAAGGAAACCACCCTAGCACTTAGAGGGAGTATACTCGAAGAGAGTGGAATGATCCCTAGTGAAGAAGGTACAGAGATAGAAATGCTAAGGATATGGTCGAAGGATGCATCACCCTCCAAGAGAAGAGTGGGATTGACTGAAGATTGCATTAGAAATTTCACTTCCTTAGGCTTGTCACTCTCCAAGAGAAGAGTGGAATCGACCGAATATTGCATCGACATGACCACTTCTTCATCCATTGGTTGAATAGGAGGAGAGACAACAAGGTGAAGAGATGAATCACCCCCAAAAATATGAGTGGTTTAGGTCGAATATTACATCGACATGACCGCTGGTTGATCAGGATGTGAGACAACAATGTCAAGAGATGCATAAAACCCTAAAGGAAGAGGGGTGTCAACTGAAAATTTCATCGGCATGACTACTGTATCAACCAAAAAATTCTGGGAAGCCAAATATGACTCAGAACCCAAAGGGCCCCTAGGAAAGGACCATGCTTCTTGTACCACAACAGTAGCAGTGTTTTCATGTTTACAGGAAGAGTGTGCCTATCATTGATGGCAAGAACAACAACGACGATGGAAAACAGGAAAGCAATGATGATAGCACTGGGAATGGCTAGACTAGGACAATGTGGGGGTTTGGAGCAGCCTTCTTGTGACACTAGTACTTCATGGTGGTGCCCATTGAAAATGGATAGCATGAATACTATAATATAAAGGCAATAGGGGGGAGATAGAGTGAAAATATATAATAGAATATATATATATATGCAAATAGAGAAAATATAGAGGATAAAGTTCAAGTTCATCTTTATAACATATATTCAATTTCCAACTTTAAATTCTCTTTGCTAGCTAGTGCTTTTCATATGGTGCTTATTATATATTTGAGAATATACGAAGACTAATAATAGTATGTGGTCTATATCTCTATAATTTCCATGCACTTGGACCAACATAGAGTACTTGTAATCAAAAGTAAGTAAACTTTGTTGGGCACAACAAAGGTAGTGGTGATAAAGCCCACATGCGAATAACATTATGTGATTGGGAGCTTTGAGGACAAGCCACAATTATTTTCAAAGAAACCATTGCAATTTCATGGTCCTATGGTCGTACTTGATGGCATATACATTTCATCATGGTGAGCACTCTCATCTTTCTTGGATTTCCAAAAATTGACATAGTTTTTAGATGTTTCTCAATACATTGGTCATGATGGTCGATATGACATTTGGTGGTAAGGTTGCATTGTAATTTGAGGCATCTATACGACTAAATTTAACTGCTAGATAATATAGGGAGACTCAACATAACCACCAGAGAAGAGGAAGGGTCACGATTTTCTCCGAAAGAGGAAGGGTTGCATTTTTTTGCTGGTAGAGGATTCGAAGGGGCGTGTTTTTATGGGGCACAGGACTTGGAGTAGGAGAAATATTTTCTATCTGTGAGAGGAAATAGATGGGGGACATTTTTTTAGATAGAGGGTGGAATTAGAAGGGTCGAATTCATCATATTATAGAAGGGTCACACCATTTACAGAGGGGATCACACCATATTATTGAAGGGTCACATTGCTTGACAAAGGGGTCACATTTTTTCTCTCCTACATAGAAGGGTCATGCCGACACACAGAATCATCGTGCCAACACTCAAAAGGGTCACATTTTTGACAAAAAGGTTGCATCGTTCTCAGAAGGGTCGCATTTGTTTTTTTATCTACACATAGAAGGGTCGCACTGTTCTCAAAAGGGTGGCACTTGTTTTCAGAAGGGTCGCACTATCCTCAGAAGGGTCGCACTCGACCTCAAAAGAGTCACACTCATCCTCAGAAGGGTTGAATTCATTTTTTTGTTTCTCAGAAGTGTATTCATCATTTATTAGAAGGTTATCGCCATTTCTCAGAAGGGTGTTCATTGTTTTCATAGAATGGTAGCATTGTTTCGACGTGGGGTCGCATTTTTTCTCTCTTACACATAAGGGTTGTAGTTACACAGAGAAGGGTCGCATTTAGGAGATAGGCCAGAGGACTTGACATGAAAACAAAAGGAAAAACTAGAAGTAGAGTAGAAATAGGTGTGTTTTCCATTTTAGATAGTCATTGAGGCACTCAGAAGGGTGCAGGTGATGAAGATCATAGGTGAGGCATAACACATAGAATGGATATGGATCATAGAGCATAAAATGAATAATAAAATATACACAGAGATTGAGTGGTGTGCAGGAGGGGAAAGAGTGGATCATAGATGAAGAAGAGTGCAGTGGAGTTGCAGAGCATAGAAGCATAAATATTCAGAAGTGGAATAGAGCATAGAAGTTGAAGAAGGTAGAGGAGACAATGAGTTGTAACAGATCATATTAGAGACAGGTCAAGTAAGTAAGTTTTGTAATATTCAATTAGGGTGGTAGGGTGGTGCTAGGGAGGATTGTAGTCCTCTAAATTCTAGTTGGTGCTAGAAGATATTCTGGGAGATGGTGCTTCTATCTAGTAGGTGCTAGAGAAACTTGAGAGTTGGTTCTCTTTGCAAGTTGTAGCTTTCTATAAGAGGTTGTAGCCTCATATTTGAGATGGTTCTCAAATACTATAATGTACATGAAATTTGGAGCTTGATTGACATCCAAAGAAGAAGAAGATGTTTTCTCCCTTTATGGGTTTCCTCATGAAAATTAGTCTCTGTGTATTTTGTGTGATTGATCAAATATTATATATCTATGCAACACATTTAATAATAATCTAGAATGATTTAGAAAAGAACAAGAAAAGTTTCAATCTTATATATATATATAACTGATTCACCCCCCCTTATTAGTTATATTTCCATCAATTGGTATCAAAGTCAGTGCCTTTGATCAAAGGTACATTGATAAGCTTGAACATGACTAGTCATGAAAGAAATTCAACTAATAGAGCTCCTTTGTTTGATGGAACAAACTTTTCCTTCTGGAAAATAAGGATGAGAACATATTTAATGTCTTTGGGTGTTGATGTTTGGGATGTCATTGAAACTGGATATGTGAAGCCTGTAGTCTTGGCCTCAAAAGATGATAAGCTAGAGTTTAGTTTTAATGCAAAATATATTAATGCCATCCTCACTAGACTTCCAGAAGCCGAGTTTTTCAAATTCATGCACTGGGATTCAACAAAAATTATGTGGGACAAGCTAATAAGAAGTTATGAAGGTAATGAAAAGGTGAAAGACGCAAAACTTCAGACTCACAAACTGAAATTTGAGCAGTTAAAGATGGATGACGATGAAACTATCAGCAAGTACTTCTTATGTATAGAAGAACTTGTCAACACTATGGAAGGTCTAGGTGAAATGATAGATGAATCTTTTCTAGTCTAGAAAATATTAAGATCTCATCCTGATAGATTTAACTCAAAGGTCTCTGCTATAGAGGAAATAACTAATCTCAAAACGTTGTCACTAGATCAACTTATTGAAACCCTAACTGCTTATGAAATGAGAAGCACCAAAGGTAAATCCACTACAAGAGAGGCATCATTTAAAGAAGAGAAAAAAAAAGACTCTGATGTAGATGAGATTAAAGCAAATTTTGCGAGAAGACGGATGAAAGGATCAGGCAAATACAAAGGTAAGATGCCCTTCAAATGTTTCAACTTTGGTAAGATAGGTC
The DNA here is from genome assembly GCA_032191745.1 of Picea mariana. Lineage (NCBI taxonomy): Eukaryota > Viridiplantae > Streptophyta > Pinopsida > Pinales > Pinaceae > Picea > Picea mariana. Next base: position 64,632 of record JASDQU010560003.1, on the reverse strand, counting down.
ATTTTTCCTCTAAGTGTCCTCACAAAAGAAAGGATCAGACATATGATGATGAAGAGAAGCACAAACACAAGAAGGTCTATAAATATAATAATTTTAAGAAGAAAAGCCTTTGTGTAAACAATGATGACGATCCTTCAGATGATGAAAACAATGACTCTTCTATTGAAACTAAAATAAATGATTTCATGCTAATAGGTTTATAAGGCCTAAACACTGAAGATACAAGAACTGAGTTTGCTGATGGTGAAGCAATAGTAGATCTTGAAGGAGAACTTGTCATTTTCATGGAAGATATTGATAGACTCAGAGAAAAGAAAAGAAAACAAAAACAACTACTGCTCAGGTAAGAGAAAACATGTAATGAACCATTTGAATAAATTTATCTTTTGAAGGTTAAGTTAGATGAATCTAAGAAGATTGAATAAATCCTCAAAAAACAATTGAAGGAAGCCAAAAAAAGGTGAAAAACCGGAAGCTGAAGTAGTGACTATCATAAAAGATCTAGAGAAATTCCAGGCCCTATATCATCAGAATCTGGCAAGTATTAAAACCTCAGAAGTTTTAGCCACCATTCTAAATCAGCAAAGGAATCCAAAGTTGAAAACTATTTTGGGTTATGAATATGGATCAAGTAGTGGTCAGCCAAGAAACAAAGAATCCATTGAGTTTGTCAAATATACAACCATTGACAACAACAAACCTGCAAAAACAAAGGAAGATAATCAACCACCAAGGAGGAGTGAAGGAAAAAGTACCAGAACTGAATCTGCAAAACAAAGAAATAATACACCCTCTGATCAACGAAATTATCATCATGAAAGAAATCAACCTGTTCAAAGAAGACAACCATTTTCCAGGTACAAATATTTGTTCTATGGATATTGTTTTTTTGGCTCTAACTTTGGACACAAAGCTGTAAATTGTTCTTTAATATTTAGACATGAGCAATCAAGACACCCAAGGAATAAATATCTGCCCCAACAAAGAATGATACAACCAAGTAACAAACAACCAGAGACGACAAATCATTTGATGGTTGGGAAAAAGATGTAGATTAAGCATAACAATCATTATGATCCTTTATTCAATGAACCAAAATGTTACATCTACCATAATTATGGACATAAAGTTGCAGACTATCGCTTAAACAACTATAAGCCAGATTCAATTCAAAGAGATGAAAATGTCAAGGTTTGGAAGAAGAAAGAAGATAACAAGTGTGTATTAGTGTTGTCAGCTCAAAGACAAAAGAACCCCTGGTATATTGACAACGGATGCTCTAGGAATATGACAAGTGACAAAAGTAAGTTCCTATCACTCAAATAAAGTAAATCAGGAAATGTGACTTTTGGATATGATGCTCCAGGAAAGATCAGAGGTAAAGGTCTAGTAATATTAAGTAATGGAAGAGGAAAAGATCAAGATGTATTATTTGTTGATGTATTAAAGCATAATCTTCTTAGTGTCAGTGAGGTATGTGACAGAGGATGTGAAGTCACTTTCACTCCCAAGGATTGTAAAATAAAAATAATGAACATAAGAGAGCTGATTGCAAAAGGGGTTAGAACTGAAAACAATGTCTATGTTTTGAAGGAAGATAAGGAGGAATGTCATTTAAGAAAATTTGATGAAAGGTGTTTATGGCACAGAAGGCTTGGACACCTGAATTTTGATCATATTTTCAAATTGAATAATGAAGGTGTTGTGAAATATCTTCCAAGAATATCTAAGCCTCATAACTCTGTATGTGATTCCTGTCAAATGGGGAAGTTGACTCGTGCTCAATTCAAATTGAAGAGTTTCACATATTCAGAGAAACCACTTCAAATTATTCATATTGATCTGTGTGGACCATCATGAAAGAAAGGAACTCGAGGAGAATGTTACTTTATGTTTTTCATTGATGACTTCTCCAGACTTACGTGGGTTGCCTTTCTGAGAGAAAAATCTGATGCGTTTGAGAAGTTCAAAATGTTTAAGGCGTTAGATGAGAATCAGACATGAAGGGAGTTAAAGGCAATTCACTCAGACAAAGGAGGAGAATTTTTGTGAAGAGATTTCAAAGAATTATGTGACAAACATGGAATTAAAAGAGAATATACTATTCCAGGTACTCCCTAACAAAATGGAGTTGTAGAATGCCAAAATATGTTAGTTCAACACATGGCAAGGGATATGATGAGTGAAAGGGACATTTCACAAACCTTCTGGGTGGAGGTTGTTCACATGACTGTTCATATTCTAAACAAAGTGCATCTAAGGCTGAATAGTGATAAAAATCCATATGAGTTGTGGTTTGGTCGACCTGCATCAATTAAGCACTTCAAAGTATTTGGAGGTAAATGCTACATCAAAAATAATGATGATCATCTAGGAAAATTTGATGGTAGATATGATGAAGGTATCTTCTTAGGATATGCAACGAATAATAAAGAATAAAAATGCTTTAAAAAAAGAATGCATAAATTAGTAGACTGTATTGATGTTCGAATTGATGAAGAAGCTCCTATAAAAGATCAATAGAGAATAAGCACTAAGTCAGATGAAGAAGATGATGAGAATAATGAAAATGAAGAACAACAAATCTTAGAGTCACAAGAAGATGATGAATCAGGTGGAGAAGAGACACCTAGACAAGAAGAGTCAAGACAACAATCAACATCAAATCCTTCCTCCAGAATTACTCAAAAGAATCATCCTGCAAGTCAGATAATTGGTGAGAAAGACAAAGGTGTACAAACAAAGAGAAGGATAATCAAAGAAACCAAGAAATCACATATAGCCTTCATATCCATGGTGGAACCCAAGAACTTTAATGAAGCCAATAAAGATGTAAATTGGTTAAAATCAATGAATTAGGAACTGGATTAGATTGAAAAGAATGACACTTGGGAACTTGTTCCTAGGACAACAAATAAAAATGTAATAAGATCCAAATGGGTCTACAAAAATAAGATGAATGAGCACGGAAATATTGTAAGAAATAAGGCTAGATTGGTCTGCAAAGGGTATGCTAAGATAGAAGGACTAGATTTTGATGAAATATTTGCGCTCGTAGAAAGATTATAAGCTATTAGAATGTTTCTTTCCTATGCTAGTCATAAGAAGTTTAAAGTCTATCAAATGGATGTCAAGTTAGATTTTCTAAATGGAGATCTAAAAGAAGAAGTCTATATGGAACAACCAGAGGGTTTCCAACTGTAATATAACCCTGACTTTGTTGGCAAGTTGAAGACAAACTTATATGGGTTGAAACAAGCTCCTCATGCCTGGTATTATAGACTGGATAAGTATCTTCAAGACAAAGGGTTCAAGAGAGGAACAATTGAATGCAATATATATATCAAAACAGAGGATAATGTTTTTCTCATTGTGTTGGTCTATGTAGATGACATCATCTTCAGAAGTAATAATGATTCATTGGTACAATGGTTTGCTTCTTCCATGCAGTTTGAATTTGAAATGTCTATGATAGGGGATCTATCATTTTTTCTTAGTCTGCAAATTACTCAGAGGTCTAAAGGAATATTTATTTCTCACGAGAAATATCTAAGAGAATTGTTGAAAAGGTTTCAAATGGAATATTATTCACCTGTGAGCACACCTATGGTCACTAGATGTAATTTAATCAAGGATGATGACTCACCCGATGTTGATCAAAGTTCATATAGGTCTATGATAGGTAGCCTGTTGTACATCGCAACATCTCATCCAGACATAATGGATGTTGTTGGAATGGTAGGAAGGTATCAGTCTGCACCTAAACATAGTCATTTGATAGCTATCAAAAGAATATTCAGATACTTGAAAGGAACAATGAACTATGGCCTATGGTATCATAGGAATCAGAATTTTCAATTATCAGTCTATTCAGATGCTGATTGGGATAACTGCATGGAGGAAAGGAAAATCATGAGTGGATGTGCATTCTTCTTAGGAGATTTTCTTGTATCATGGTTGAGCAAGAAGAAAGGTTCCATTTCCTTAACTACTACAAAAGATGAATACATTGCATCTTCCACTTGTTGTACGCAAATATTGTGGATAATTCATACACTTGCAGACTTGGAGGTAAAGTATACTGCACCAATCCCAATTCATTGTGATAATACTAGTGCAATTAGTGTGTCAAAGAATCCCGTATTTCACTCTAAGACCAAGCATATACCCATCAAGTATCACTTCTTGAGGGAACATGTAACCAAAACTATTGTTCCTTTATATTATATTCCATCCAAATATCAGATTGATGATATCTTCACTAAACCACTTGCAAAAGCTCAGTTTGAGTATCTATGCCAGAAGTTGGGCGTGACCTTGTTATCAAGTTAAAATAGTCTATATGATCAGGGGGACAATTCTCATAGTATATCTAATCAGGGGGAGAGTGATTATTGTATCTATGATCAAGGGGAGAATAGATTCACTTTCATTTTTCTTTGACATTGATGTCAAAGGGGGAGAAAAAGGTGTGGTCTGGATGCTATAGTTGGAGGTCTAATAATAATAGTGCAACCTTTCAGGGTTGCCATCAATGCTAAAGGGGGAGATTGTTGGCATGTTTACAGGAAGAGTGTGCTTGTCATTGATGGAAAGAAAAACAACGACGATGAAAAACATGAAAGCAATGATGATAGCACCAGGAATGGCTAGACTGTGACAATGTGGGGGTTTGGAGCAGCCTACTTCTGATGCTAGTACTTCATGGTGGTGCCCATTGAAAATGGATAGCATGAATACTAGAAGATAAAGGCAATAGGAGGAGACAAAGTGAAATTAGATAAAAGAATATATATATGTATATATATATATATATATATGAAAATAGATAAAATATAGAGGATAAAGTTCAAGTTCATCTTTATAACATATATTCAATTTCCAACTTTAAATTCTCTTTGCTAGCTAGTGCTTGTCATATGGTGCTTATTATATATTTGAGAATATATGAAGACTAATAATAATATTTGGTATATATCTCTATAATTTCCATGCACTTGGACCAACATAAAGTACTTGTAATCAAAAGTAAGTAAACTTTTTTGGGCACAACAAAGGCAGCGATGATAAAGCACACATGTGAATAACATTATGTGATTGGGAGCTCTGAGGAAAAGCCACAATGATTTTCAAAGCAACCATTTCAATTTCATGGTACTATGGTCATACTTGATGGCATATACATTTCATCATGATGAGCACTCTCATCTTTCTTGGATTTCCAAAAATTGACATAGTTTTTAGATGCTTCTCAATACATTGGTGATGATGGTCGATATGGAATTTGGTGGTGAGGGTGCCTTGTACTTTGAGGTGTCTATATCACTGAATGTAACTGCTAGAGAATATAGGGAGACTTAGCATAACCACCAGATAAGAGGAAGTGTCATGATTTTCTTGGGAAGAGGAAGGGTCTCATTTTTTTGCAGGCAGAGGATTCAAAGGGGTGCGTTTTTATGGGGCACATGACTTGGAGGAGGAACAATATTTTCTATATTCAAGAGGACATAAATGGGGATACTTTTTTTATATCAAGGGTAGACTTATAAGGTTTGAATTCATCGTATTACAAAAGGGTCACACCATTTAAAGAGGGGTCCCACCATATTACATAAGAGTCACATTTCTTGATAGAGGGGTCACATTTTTTCTCTCCTACATAGAAGGGTCACGCCAACACATAGGAGCATCGTGCTAACACTCAAAGGGGTCATATTTTTGACAGAAAGGTCGCACCATTATCATAAGGATCACATTTTGTTTTTTATCTACACACAAAAGGGTTGCACCATTCTAAGAAGGGCCGCACTTGTTTTCAG
>JASDQU010560003.1:41583-57472 GCA_032191745.1 Picea mariana | reverse complement strand
TGCAGTGGCTGGTGACATGCTCTTGACATGACTTGCATAGGATAGTAGCAAATCCCCAACATGACTAGCAGAGGTTGGTGATGAATTCCCAACATGAATAGTAGAGGTTGGTGATGTATGTGAAGTCTGACTAGTAATGACTAGAATTGTGCCCCCAACATGACTTGTAGTGGTTGGTTGCTGGTATTAAACATGACTAGCAGAGGTTGTCGACCCATCTCCAACATGACTAGTAGAGGTTGGTGATATAATGCCAGTATGTGGCTGACCCTCACAAGACGCAGTCGAGGAAGGTAGGGTCCAATGATCACTAAAATAGGAAGTGTGGAAAGATATGGACCTCCTTGTCGAAACAGGCCTACTGGACATGGTGTAAACATGATGGCTTGGTGTTGAGAATTCGAAAGTACCCACAAGGGAAGAATACATTCCAACATCGATATTGTCAGTTTCTAGTTGAGAATTGTTGATCACAAGGATCGATGGCCCAATAGATGCATTTGGACTAGAGCACGGAAACGATAACTGATCGATCGTCATGATCTTCACTTCATGAGGAAAGCAAAGAGTATAGAAGACAGATGATACTATGACGATCATGGCATAAGTACAATTATGTCTTAGCAACAAGTTATAATCAAGAGGCACATTAAATACCTCTACTTTCACCTCTATCGTCTTCCCACCTAACTGGACCAAAAAGGTAGGGAGAATACCATGAGGGTGAAAGGAATGACTTTCAAAAGAAGTCAACATGTTTGATGGCTCAGAAAGAGTCAGAGAAACGAGAGATTTCCAACATACTGGGAACATCACACACGTATCAGTGCCTTCATAAAAAACTGGACGTTTGATGGTATACTTTGATTACTCCACATGGATTTGGAAAGCCACATCATAAGGCAAGCGAGGCTTCACATCTGTGACGTCAAACTTGATAAATTTTGAGCCACTAGGTTCTAGAGATCCTAAAGCAAAGTGTAAGGCATTCCTCTATGAGGGACACATCTGGAGTACCTCCAAAGCCGACATCGCACAAGGGGTTTGACTTGGATCCTCAACAATAGAGTAATTTTGGGTGGATCTAGCATTTGGATTGTGCGTAGAGCGCTTGAGTACTCCTTTCAGAATACGAGGCAGTGGCTTTGGTTTCTCAATCTGTAAATTCGTCCTTGGAGGAGGAGGAGGAGGAGGAGGAGATTCTAGACCCAGAATAGCTTGTGAAGAGCTATAATCTCGAGATCGAGTGGCTACATGAACTTTTGCATCAACCATATTAATACATAAACGGTCGCCATCTTGCGATGATAGGTTTTGACTCCCACTAGCCGCATTTTGGTGTTTGAGGAGCTTGAGGCTAGGTGATGATTCTGTGGGAATGGATTCGTCAACATGATGGGCGGTAGAGATAAAAGCCTCACATTTTATGCAAGTTTGGGGAATAAATGGGTAAGGTGATCATCTATGCAAATCTTACAAGGAAACTTCACCTTACGTCTTTGTCATTTTCCCTCTCCAACATTATCATTCATGTTTTCATTATTACTATTGTCCTTGGTTTTACTACCATTTTTCCCACTCTTACGAGTATTACGTCCTTTCTTCTTATTCCCTCCTGGTTGCTGGTTACCATTTGGGTTGGGCGATGATTTCACATGATGTACATCTGCCGACACAAATGAGGCTGGCCCTCCTTCATATGTTTAAGAGACAAATATTTCATATGGATTGTCACTGAGTCTGTGGAATTTATATTGGCAGCACCTACAAGGCCATCTACATGAGGTCTGGGTTTTTTTCTAGAGATGTAAGTCAACCACGATGTGTCTGGAACAAGGTGTTATAACATCCCAGACTGAGCATATATCAAGTCTAACTATTGGGCTCTAAAGATCGCCTCTTCCTCAATGGGAACCTAGGAAGTAGAAACGTCCTTCTAGATAGGAGTGTGCAAAGACTTAAGGAACCATTATAAAAGAAAGGTCGAGGGTATAGGGGTCTTAATCAACCTCTTCCATCTACACCACTCCTAGATATGGTCCGATATATGAGTGGCGGTTTCCTGGCATAAAGTAGACAACAATTCTAGTCCAACATCATAACGAATGGGAAACTTGAAGTGGTTGAGGAAAACCAACACCAACTGACTAAAAGTCCCATATGCTCCCCTAGGTAGCTCAATGTACCATTTCACAACAACTCCGATGAGGGTGCATTGAAATAATATTAATTGAATAAAATCAAAATTAAGGGAATTTGATGAGTGCCAAAGGTGAAAGGTAGTGACGTGATCACTGGGATCCTCTTCATTCTTACCCTCGAACTTCAGGATGTTCGACAGAAGCTTGGTGGGATGGGGGGGCATGTAGGATTATGAATCACAGGGTCATTCATTAACTTAGACAAGTTTGGTAGATTAAGCATGGCCAGAAAAGGGAGGTGGGTTTGTCATATCTGGCCCTAATCTCCCTGGAAAGATTTTTCTTGAGGAACTATAGCTGATCCAGGGTTCTGGTAAGTACCATGTCCCTTTTTGGCATTATAAATATCTCCTCTAGGATGATTCATAAAAGGTTGGTTGGGCATCATTCTAGCTGGAATGTGCTATTGAGAGTTATAGAAATTTTCCCCATCCAGATTAGATCCGGGTTGGGGGTTTCCCAAGTGTGAAACTGACCTCCTCTGGGTGGGAACCCGAAGGATAGAGGCAGATTCATCATGCCAAATGTATTGGTCGAAATCTGCACCAAGGAGACGACGTTGTAGGATGGAACTTGAGCCGAAGCTTATCCGTTAGGTTGACTATTCCACCCAGAAGTAGGAAGATTGGACCCGGGGTTAAAAGAAGGAAAGCCTCCCATATTAGGAGTCATTTGAGGGATTTGAGATCCACCAAATGAAAATGGAGTGTAAGTAGGTATGGTGCCCCCAAGCCCAATGCTAGCATTAAGGCCAAAAGTTGGGATGGAGTTTTAAAACTGCGAAGTAAAGTTGGGCATACCATAAGAAAAGGGACTAGAAGCCATAGGGACAGATTGAACATTGTGGCTTGATGAATGGCCAAGAGACCCAAAAGGGTTCAAGGTGGTATCTTGAGCATTCTCTATATGTTGGGCCATAGTAATGATAGGTTCCTCTGGCACTAAAACCATGGATGTTGTAGGAATCAAAGGGGTTCCATTAACTATAGTAGGTATGGGAGTCGAAGGGATCCCAGTATTTTGAAGACTAGGTTCAGTACTCATCCTTGTAGAATCACAAGTCTGAACAGTGGATGTGTGTGTACCACGCCTAATAACTCTACGCATTTTAGAAGGAAAAGACTCAAAATACGGTGGTAATTGTAACAAGTGACGGGACCGGCGGGGAGGCTAGTCTGACTCCATGATGATGCAAGACTCTAAAAATAAAAAATATATCCTAAGGCCCACTAGTAATCAAAAAGCGCACCAAAATTCAAATGACCAATATGCATACAAACGGGGTAAAGTGGTTGAGTGACCTCCCTCCCTAAAGAAGGTATGTCTCGCCCAAGAGGGGCTTGAGACTCCCTGCTAAAGATCAGAAGTAACATAATCAGTTATAAGGGCCCTCATGGGCTTAACAACTAGTCAGTTAGATGCCCCCGGAGAGGTAATCCTCCATAAAGGTTGTGTGTTGTCCGGCCCTTATCTGACCCAGGGTACCTGCAAAATAACCCCTGCAAGTAACTTATGAGACACCTAAGTCAAGAAACTAATAAACCACTATATAACCGATGCACAGGCAAGTAGTCGTAAGTCAGGTGCACTATATGGGCAGGGTAGCAAATCCTGAAACCTTGAAAGTATTGCCTCTCACAGAGGTAAAGGAACTAGCAAGAGCCCCAGATATGGATAGATCCCCAAAAATATCTCTAACGTGAGGAAGGTATCAGGAGGATATCCCTTCAACCAACTTTGCATGCCCTCGAGATTAACTCCGATGTGAGCGGAGCCTCCTGATATTACCAATTATACAATGGATTTCTCCACTCCCTGACTCAGACACATATGTTGATTTAATTGCCTTGGAAAAGTTTACTCACAAAAATCCTATTCCAAGGCACTAAATCCTAGGCTAGTTTGTGCACCCTAGAAAATAAAATCATGACTAATCAATTTTAAATTATAACGTTAATTTTAATTTCCGTGATTACTCAAAAAGTTATGGTAGTGAAATTCATGGTGTTATGACTCTGCAAGAAAAGTAAATATGAAAATAATGCAAAGTCCTAACTTCAACTTTCAATGAATGATATGCTTTTAAAAACCAATGCAATTTTTAAATTCAACTCTGCAATTCTGAAGTAAAATGAATTTTTTCACTATATGCACTAAGCTAATGAAAAAGACTCCAAAAGACAAAAATTCCAAGCAATGAAAAATGCCTATTTTTTTTGTATTTTCAATATAACAAAACTGAAATGCATGGACTGAAAAACAACTAGATATATAACCCTACTATGTATAAAAAGAGATAACTCAAGCATGATACCAAGCAACAAAACACCTAGCCTAGTGTACAAGGACAATAAAAAATGAAAATATGGTGAGAAATACTCCGCCCATAACTTCAACCAAAAGAGGGTTTCCTGTCATCCCACAAGMACTCCACAGGCACTACAGAGACTTAAGAAGACTCAACAAACATSAAATCCCACCCATCAACCATCATAACAAGAAAAMAGGCAAGGAAAAATGGTGTACGYGACTATTTGGGAARACATAGCGTATATACACATCTTGCAATGAGAAAACTAGCATATATACGCGACTGTCAAGACAAAAGGTGCGTATATGCTTCAAAACAAGGCCAGACAAGGGAGAAAGGATGAAAACTCAGACCCAGAGTGAACGAGAAATGTCAAGMAATGATACAACAAGAACCACAATAGAAACGAGAGCAATCTAAGGAGAAAATTACTCCAAACCCTAAGAAATAAAATTCAATCCCCAGTATGGTCGCCAATTCTGTTATGAGGAAAATCTCTCTATGGCTAGGGTAAAACACAATAGACAGAAATGATTGCAGAAATCAACTCTATCCCAAACATATGMTATATAAACCAATATKCAAGYGAKATAATAAAGAGGCCTACCTTGTACAGATGTTCGATGAAGTCCACCGTTGAGCACTTGAACCCAAATCTATATACTTGCAACTAGTTCTCAATAAACAAGTAAAGCAAGCMTATGGTGATAATGTAAAAGCTTAGCACATTAGATATCATAATCCATTAATAACATAACAAATACACCCATGGATAATAACTCATATATTTGCAAGATATCAATGGACGGGAAAGGAGTATTTCTATTAATAAATGATCAGCAGAAGAAAAAATATTACAGAGTTCCGTGTCGGCACAGTTCAAAACCGAGAAACTAATTTCCTTCCAGTTGGGCCTCCACCAATTCAATCCTCCACCAAAGGCAAGCTCAAAGAAAGGATACAATGGGGTTCTCCATCAATAAGGGAAGATATTGGGGGCTGAACACTATGTTTAGACTTAAAGGACAAAGGGATGTAGACTCAATATCAAGTAATAATTTCTCCAGAGTAACTTTGCCCTCAAAGTTGAATTCTTTTCTCCTTTCCATAGCTCGAAATTGGCCCATTTATAGCCTTCAAAATGGAACGGAAGGGCCGATTCAAAACTTTTCCAGTATATGGAAGACCAAGAATCAGAGATATCCTATCGTGACATGGAAACCCAACATTTAATTTTGATTTTCTGGCACAAATCCTTATGTACGCAGGCTGTAGTGGAGTAGCCTGCGTATATGCTTGTTGTATAGTGTGCAAGATGCGTATAGGTGGAAAAATATTAATTTTTGTCTTTGGAATTTATCAACAGGGAAGATAAGTCTGCATAGGGAAATGGAATAAGGCCCTCTATGCAAGATTTCATAGGGTGAGGAAAATCTTTCTATAACAACATGGTGTATATAACAATTGTATTTACTAAGATTTGTGGTAACTTATTCCTTGTTATGACAAGGGTTTTGACATGATAAACCTTGTATTTACAATAATAAAAGGAGATATAAGGTTAAAATTTCCCTTATCAAACAAGATTATAGTTAGGGAACTTACAATATTAACATAAGTTGTGAATCTAAGTTAGATCCACACTAGGAAATAATGGAAGTCATTGTAAGATTGTGGTATCCTTTTCAGATGAAGTTAGTAATAGAAGAAGCTAATTGAAAAAGGTCAATTGGAGAAACATAATTGCGAAAGACATCATATAAAATCCATCGAGACAATTTATGAAAATAATCCTTAGTTTCATGTTTATCATTCATGAAATCAAGCACAATATAATACACAAAAGAAAGCAAGTGAAATGACAAATGTTTATACAAGCCAAACACCATTTATAAAGAGTCTATCAATCCGATGAAGATAACATATTGGACAGTGAGCAACTTTATGACTATTTATGTATTTAAAAGAATAATAATAGGGTGTTTGTTGGGGAGCCAAAAATTGGTGACTCATTGGGCAAAGAAGTTATCTATGCATTGATCAAAAACATCTCACCATGAGGAATAAAGGTAAGAGGTACCAACTTTTCTAATTTCATTTTTCCTTAAGAAAATCCCTTGTTTGGTCTATATAGTATTTATATCAGGTTTCTAGACATATATAGATTTATGTTATCATAATTCATGTACTAAAGGGAAGTACTTTCTGGGAATTGAAAACTAAAATACTTTTTTGTCAATGGATCACAACAACTTTTAAAAATGGACCTCAATACCATAGGCGGGGCCACTATTTCCAGCAAGCGGTCATACCCTTGATATGGTTTCCTTTTAAGATATTTGAATGCTTTAACCCCACCTAATAGTTGAAGCACACATGATGGATAATTCTTGGATTTACTAAGTTTCAATTCTTCAGGAAGTACAGGAAACAAACTGAAAGCCACTGCTCTATCTTGGTAACCAAATAACAACGTCATCCATTGTGGTTCATGGAGGTGAGAAATTTGTATCATGATGAGACCTATTGTCCTTCAGTACGTGTGTGCTGAAAGTCACTACCTTATCTTGGTAAGTAGAAATGGTAATGTCACTTCGGTAAACTTCCAATGTTCATGATGGATCGGATCGTGATGAGACCTTCCAACCATTAGTTAGAAGCTGATTCTTATTTATTTCAAGAACACATGTGATCAAATCATGGAATTTTCACTTTGGGAGTTTTAAAATTTAATGAACTGCTATAACTTGGAGTCCTGAGTGCCATAGTCTTGAAGTCCCGTTGACCGTTAGATAGAGGGGAGCACTTTGGGAGAAAGGGTGGAAGGATAGTGAGGTTTTAGAGCTTTAGGACCTCACCACTTCGGTGTTTGGTAGTTCGAGAGTATGGAGGTCGTCTGGAGTGAGAAGCCTTGAATCCCAAAGCTTGGAGTTACGATTTGGGAGGAGTGTGAGCTATTAATTTATTTCATCATTTAGCTATCCAGGAGGTATCATGTGTTGGACTCACGAAACTTCAGAAGCTCGGAGCTCTGGAGTCCCAGATTTGATTGATGACGTGGATTGTTCCACGTGGCAGAGGGTCATGTGGGAAGATGTGTCACCCAGATTTAGAACCTTTTAGACCTTGATCTATCTATTTTTTAGTAATGTGTGGCATGCTTTCCATGGGTCCATGTCACCTTGGGTGACATCAACATGCCGTGTCAACTCCGGGAGTATGTGACTTCGAGGGTTTCCATGTTTTTATTAGTAGAAAGTGTCAAAGATCAAAGTCACAAGGGAACGCAACCCATCGATTTAGGATTCCTTTGGGACATTTCTCAATTGTTGGATCAAGCAGGAGGAGGGGGGTAAGTACTTCAAAGGATTTTCACTACAGGGGAATTGCGAGACACGTGAAGTGAATGTCTCGGAGCCCCAGAGCACTGAATTTTTTAATTGGTTGGGATTCATCCATCTCAATGCTTGATTAAGTCATAATGATGGATCTTGTTGAAGCCTCTATATAGGGGCACAATCATCCATTTTTTTGGCATAGGGAAAGACCCAGGGTTCACTCCAAGAGCGCACCAACNCAATGCTTGATTAAGTCATAATGATGGATCTTGTTGAAGCCTCTATATAGGGGCACAATCATCCATTTTTTTGGCATAGGGAAAGACCCAGGGTTCAATCCAAGAGCGCACCAACAAGCCCTAACTACTGGCCCTTTCGGTGACACTTGTGAAGCAGATGCAGTCTCACCCGAAGTAGCTAAGAGGGGGGGGGGTTGCAGGATAGAGATGTCTACAACCAGGGGGATGTCAAGTGGAAATAATACAACAATAATGAAACATTAATATATCTTTTACCAGTTATATCTACTTTGTCCAGTTATACATATGATCTAACATAATAGTGCAAATAATAATATAACAATACAAAGCTCCAGGCATCAATCATACATAGAACAAAAAATATATGTGGTTCACCCTCTCTCTAGGGCTACGTCCAAAGAACTGTGCTTATGATATATTAAGGTAAAGCTTACAGTTCTGATCTATGATCTTAGTCAACATATCTTCTCTCTTCTTCCCTCTGTCTCCTACTTTCTTGTGCACCCAGCTGCAGGACTCGATCTTCACACCCAACTGAATATCTTACAATACCAGAAGGCTCTCACTCTCAACACTCCTCTCTCTCATGGTACAACAACAATCAAATTCAATACCCAACTCTAGTACTGACCCGACCTAGGTCCTCTCGACCTCTATTTATATATTATAGTCCCTCCCTGACAGCTTTAGGTCGAAACCTAGGTGTCAAAAACCCTAATTACCAAAACCCTAGGTGTCTAAAACCCTAGGTCAACTTGACCCTCTTTTTCCGGGCTTCGCCAGCCTGTCTTTCCTTCTTCATCTCACGGTGCTCCAAAGCATCTAATGATGGATTTCTCTGCTTACTGAGTTTTCCACGATCCTTCTTCTTTTCTAATCTATAATCCCTGATCTTCTCGTCCAACGACTTGCTTTTCCATACTTCGCTCCAACCTTCCTGCTCTTTTGCTGACTTCAAATCAGTAACAGTTACTGTGTCTCCCATGAATCTCACTCTTTTTCTTTCCTTCCTTGTTCTTCGCTTCCTTCCATAACCAAGGGCCAACAGGCTGCCAACACTCACTTGTGACTCATCCTGAGGCACTTGAGCTCTGATCCTCTTTTTTTACTTCGACTTTGGACTATGTGGTGCAACCCCTACTTTCTGCTTTACGCCTCCTTTCCAACCTTGTGCATACTATCTTTTCTATGTCTGGTACCCAGTTTCAACTGCAATTGGTACTTGGACCCTTTTCCTCCTACTTTTACTTAGAGCTGCGAGGCAGCTGGTTGTCATAGTACAGCTTTAGCCGATTCCCATTCACCAATCCTTCCTTCCAATCTCCCTTCAATGTCTTTAGCTGTGCAACTCCTCCTTCTGTAACATAGGCAATTTCATATGGTCTAAGCCAATGCATATTGAACTTCCCAGGGTGTTTGATAAACTTACTGTCATACATTAGTACTAAATCACCTTTCTTAAGTGCCTTCTTCTTGATGTGCTTGTCATGATAGGCCTTTTAGCATTCCTTCTGAACTTGCTGCTAGAATCCTACAATGAATCTATCTTCTTCTAGTTAAACCAACTATGCAAGCCTCTCACGAACACCGCTGGTATCATCCATGTCTGTAAATGTAACAATTCTTAAGCTTGGTACCAGGTACTCCATTGGGACAACATCTTCAAGACCATAAACCAACTTGAAGGGGGTTTGCATTGTTAATTTCTTGCAAGTGGTTCTATAAGCCTAGAGTATTACTGGTACTCTTAAATCCCAGTCATCCCTGTTCACACTGTAAATCTTTGTCAATGCTGTCTCCAAGATTTTGTTGAATGCTTCAACCGTTCTGTTTGCCAATGGGTGGTAAGGTGTACTCTTTTGATGGTGGACTTAAAATTCTTCAGTTAGGAATTCCACTGTCTTATTGATGAAGTGTGTACCTTGATCACTCATGAGGATCTTAGGGCATCGAAACCTGGTTATTATGTCATCAAATATAAAATACGTAGCTATAGTTGCACTATAGTCCTTGACTACTCTGGCTTTGACCCATCTAGTTAGTTATTCTGTCGTAGTGATAATATACCTTGCTCCTCTGCACTTCCCTAGTGGGATTATAGGTCCCACGAAGTCAATTACCCATTTTTCAAATTCTTGTAGGGTCATCTACAGTGCTAGTGGCATTTCGTCTCTTATGGATGGTTTTCCAACTCTCTAGCATATATCACAGCCTCTGGTATACTCTTTAGCATCTTTGTGTAAAGTGGGCCACCAAAGGCCAGCTCGTAGAACCTTTTGCGCAGTTGCTTTGCCAGTGTAATGTCCTCTTGCGATGCCTTCATGAGCTTCTGTGAGGATCAGTGGGTGATATGCTTCCATCAAACATCTTCTTCATATCTCATCAGGTCCCATCTTATATAGCTGACCAACTACTAGTGAAAAGTCTGAAGTATGCACAACTAGTTGTTTCTTTTGGGGAATTGTATACTCACTTGGAGCCATTCCAGTTGACAGGAACTGGACTATGTATGCGAAGTGGTCATCCACCTTCCTAATGGTGAGAAACTGTGCATCTGGTAGTGTATCCTTTAGACTAGTGGGTTCTTTGCCATGTTCCAACCTCGACAGGTGGTCAGGTCCCTTGTTCATTCTCCTGGCTTAACGATGATCTCAAAATCATATTCTTGAAACAGGAGAATCCATCTTCATATTCCCCCCCCCAACACTGACTTGTTGACTAGGTACTTCAACACAGAGTGATCAATAAACATTTTAAAGTGTCCTCCCAACAAGTAGTGTCAGAATTTCTATAATGCATACACCATGGCTAATCCTTCTCTCTCTGTAGTGGTGTAATTGAATTCAACTGTGGATAGCTGCCTGCTGACAAATGCTAATGGATGATCAATGTCACCTTCTCCAGGTTGTGCCAATATGTAATATACCAGATATAAAACGTATGCAGAACATAAATAAAATGCTAGTAATGGCAGAATAACAACAATATAACCAGAACATTCACCACAATAACACTAAAATGATATAAGAATAACAACATAAATAACACTTTGAATCTAAAAGCAATGTTCATGGGCCTCTTCGAGGGGGAAACATCCAGTTGAGAAGATCTCTATTACAGTAATATCCAAGCTATGGTTCTCATACCCTCGACTCCTATTTATATAGAAAAGAAGCATCTAGAGGAAGATCCTTCTAGAAGCAGAAGCTTCTATTAGGTCTTCTTACATCCTCCTTATTCTATTTTATTGAAAAGCCTTATTAATATTGACCTTTATTACATCTGAATATATTTTTCTACCTATGTGCGGGTTAGGACCCTAACATGTCTGCCCCCTTAAAAACAGCCTTGTCCTCAAGGCTTGAGATGAGGAAATTGCTGCAGAATGGTAGTTGGTTCCTAAGTGGTGTCTGTTGAAGTTGTATATTTCCACTGGACTAACACTTCCTTGATGGTTCTTTGACGTAGGCGATGCTCACGCTAGTCCAAAATTGCTTCTGGTTGTAGCCAAATGGATCCTTCTTCAGCTAACTCTGGAAGGTTGGTTTGAATTTGGCACTTAGCTCCAATCACCTTCCTTAAGCATGAAACATGAAAAACAGGATGTAGCTTCGAATGGCTGGGCAAAGCTAACTGATAGGTGACTTGTCCCACATGCTTGAGCATGATATAAGGACCATAAAATTTGGGGGCTAGCTTCTGACAATGCTCGGCCTTGAGGGAAGTTTTCTTGTAAGGTTGCAGTCGAAGAAACACCTGATCCTCTTCTGCAAATTGATGTTCAGAGTGACCTTGATCTGCTTGTTGCTTCATGCAATTCTGTGCCATGACAAAATTCTCTTTGAGGGTATGGAGAATGGCCTCTCGAGCTGTAAGTGTTAGGTCAACCACCTAGACCTTCGAGGCACCTAGTAAGTATGAGATAGCTGAAGGTGGCTTCTGTCCATACACCGCTTCAAAAGGAGTCATGCGTGTAGCTGTATGGTATGAAGTGTTGTACCACCATTCAACTAGGGGTAACCATTGAGCTCACTGATTTTTCTTTTCCGAAGAAAAACACCTCAAATAGGTTTCCAAACACTTGTTGAGAACTTCCATTTGGCCATCAGTCTGGGGATGATAAGCTGTGATGAGATGCAATTATCTACCTTGTATCTTTAGTAGTTCTTGCCAAAAATTTCTTGTGAAAGTTGGGTCATGATCATAAACAATAGAGTGTGGCATTCTATGAAGCTTGCAGACCTGATCCATGAATATTTGAGCCACCATGGATGCTGTAAATGGGTGTTGAATGGCATAGAAATGAGTGTACTTGGAAAGGCGATCAACAACCACCATGATGCAGATTTATTTCTTGATTTGGGTAAGCCGATAATAAATTCCATAGAGATATCCTTCCAAATAGCAGGTGGAATCGACAGTGGTTTTAGTGTGCCCAACGATTTGACTGTTTCTCTCTTGTTGCGTTGACACACATCACATTCAGCTACAAAATTACGAATGTCCTATTTCATACTATCCTAGAAAAAGGAACGTTTGACCCTGTCATAGGNTTCATACCATCCCAGAAAAAGGAACGTTTGACCCTGTCATAGGTTTTGGTGAACCCGGAGTGACCTGCTGTGGGTGTATCATGAAGCATAGAAAGTACCGTGGATTTAAGCTTTGATTGTTTACTTAAATACAAATGGCCTTTGTATTGAAGTTCCTCATGGAGCCAAGAGTACCCTGGGGAAGCTGGAGCATTGGACTACAATTTCTGGATCAACTGTGAAATTTTGGGGTCTTGTAGCCATTCCTGGCTGTTACACATGATTTTGGTCATTCTGGTGATGTCTTAACAATGGTGTATTTAGGCTCCCAAGAAGGACTTTTTGCTTGAGAAAAGTGGCTCTTGTCTCCTTCCAAAAACATACTTTTAAGGTGAGTTTGCAGGCTACCTATGGCCTAGGGTGAGAGAATCCCTCATTCTAGTAGGCCACCCACACTTAGGGTGCAAACTTCTCGCAGTCTGCTCCATACAAAGGGTGCGAACCTGTTTTTAAGCTTGGAAAGGAGAAGAGGTATCGAGGGTTCTAGAAGGGAATCTTATAGAAAATGAGTTGGAATTCATATGGTTG
This sequence comes from Picea mariana, assembly GCA_032191745.1. Lineage (NCBI taxonomy): Eukaryota > Viridiplantae > Streptophyta > Pinopsida > Pinales > Pinaceae > Picea > Picea mariana. Next base: position 44,242 of record JASDQU010560003.1, on the reverse strand, counting down.
TCATTTTACTAACTTCTCATATTTTATGGGATCATCCTCATCCATGTAACCATCTCTCCTTCTCCTATATATTGAAAGGTTTCTCTTGGAAAAGGTTAAGCAATATTGAATGAAGAATTGGTGAAAGAATTGTGTGAAGAACCCTACTTTGACAGAAGCTTGAAGGCTCTATTTGGCCTATCAAGAGGAATTGGATCTTCTTCATGCAAGTACAGAGCAATTGTGTGTGTCAGAACCAAGGGTCACTAAAAGGAATCTTGCAACATCAAGGCGATCGGGTTGTATCTTCTACTTTCAATAAATATGATACAGTGACATGTCCCTTTCCCATAAAGTCACTCTTACTTTATTGTGTAATTCCTTGATCATATGCATAAGTTGACGTTGAATATATTTTTCTATATTCACTTTGGTTGGTTTGTGTTGTCTAGTACTTGACCTCATGAGAGCACTGGAGCGAAGCAAGAATGACAGAGACCTAAGGAAGCGATATAAATGTATGTCACTTATTCCTTCCTATTAGCAGATTCAATGATTACAACTTAGGGAAAGAGTCATGTCCTGTCCTATTTTGTTCTAGATCTAGGTGGATCTATGGAGATATATTAGTGTCTGCACCTACCGATTAGTCTGATAACAAAATTGGCGATTCCACTGGGGATGCAACCCATTTTTTGTGGTTTTTGGTGGTTTTTCCTTGGCCATTTGCTCTCACCTTACCATTTTTCATTTCCATCAATCTCTGAGTCTTGAGGAGACCCTAACAGACTCTCTGGGTCCATAAGTTCCTTCAAAAGTTTTGTGTTTTTTCCAAAATTTTCTTAGTTTCAGGCCTTCTCGCACTGCACCCTTCTGTAGCCTACAAGAACCACTAGAGTTCACACCCTACTGTTCATTCCAGTGCGAACTTTTCACACTCTGCTTGTGTCCAACCTGTGAGAATCCTTGATTCTCTCACTGTACACCATTGTCTTCCTATGAACCCATTTGCAAATTTTTTGGGATTAAGGTTTTTGCATTCTCAGATGCCCAAATTTGTATGTGTGTCTGAAAAGAACTTCTTTTGCTAGTGATTGATTATTTCTTGACTTCAGATTTTGTGAATGATTAGTCTTTAGAAATCAAAAGCTCTTCTTGTTCATTTTTTCTCAACTGTTATCTCTTAACCTTTTCTTAACAAGGATATAATCTCTGGTTATTAAATCTGAGTGCTTGTTTGGTTGGGATCCGGTGATTGGTTTAAAATTTGGGATTAATTGCCTTTCTCAATTGCTCATTACTTAGAAATTTGTTGCCCTCATGCATTTGAAAAGAATAGTCTTGTCTACTTGTTATTTTTGTCTTCATTGAAAGATTGGTTTGGGTTTTTGTTGTATATTGCTTTTCATTAGTTGTTGGTTTTTCTTAGTTCCACCACTGTTGTGTGCTTTCTATTGAAAATTTAAAAAACATTTTTCTTTTTAAACAATTTTTTTATTTTGAAAATATTGGCATTCTATTGTTGAAATAGAACGAATAGAGAATTGGCATTGTTCATGATTCGTTGATATTGCATTTCAAAGAAGATCATATATTGTAGTTCAAGATTGTTCCAGAAAACTCCTCTTTCCCTCTTGTAAATAGGATTCATCGAATAGAAAATTGGTATCTTTCATTCCTATCTATGCATTGTTGGGTCAGAGTCACACACAACATCGGTTTCATTTCCATCTCCTTTGAGTAACAACAACCTTTAATAATATTGTGCAATTTTTAAAATTTAACTAGTAACTCTTTTCTAGGACTCTTTTACACCAACATTAGCTAGGCTAGAGCTTTGAAATAGGCAGAGAGATACACTCTCCAAAGAACAAAACACACAATAGCATATTGTGGTAAGGATTGTCAAATTCCATTTGCAACATTTTGTCCTTGGAAGCCCTTCTCACACAAGGGTCAAACCCGAGGTCGCATTGATATTGACATAGTTACTCACTCTGCTTTGTTGATATTGGTGTAGATATTTCACGTATTACGGAGGTCACTTGAAGGTATAACCACAATGATGAGTGGAAGCCTCTCAAGCTAATTTCGGGCTAGATACCCTGCCCTTGCATGTGGATTGGACTGTCGACTGTTCCCCCAGGATTTATTGTTGTTGGTGGTAACCTTAGTGGCCTATCTTCTTAGGGTCTTACACAAGGTGACTGTGAAGGTGCAAGTCTTCACGGTACTTGGAATCAACGTTGGCCAAACTCACTCGGGCTCCTTGGAGGGTATACCCACGATTATATGTGGAAGATTGCACCAGGGTGTAAGTCTGTTAAGCAGGTCATCAACGTAACTTTTCCACCCTAGCCCCACCCCTTATTGTCTCGTCGTTGCGACATTGGATTTCATCACCAACTAGTGACTTCGGAATTAGAAGGTCTTGTTTGCTTGGTTTTTCTTCCTAGATTTTTTACTAGCGCATGCTATTTGTTTACCCAAGTTGACCATAGAATTTCCTTCGTAAGTTTTTTAACTCGTTCACAGTTGACCCTCCACGTCGTTCACGTAGAATGCAAGGATTACCCCCAAAAAATATAGAAGGTTCTCAACCCTTGCCTACCAACTCACCAGAGGGATCTCCTCAACAGAGTGAAGTCCAATATGTCACCACTCCACAAGTGGAAAGAAC
>JASDQU010560003.1:0-29773 GCA_032191745.1 Picea mariana | reverse complement strand
TGTGTTTCTCATATATGTGACTGATGCTGAATGTGCCTATGTTTATTTCTTTGCATTATTGTGATCATCATTCAGTGTTTCTATAAAGAGTTTTTAAAAGAAGCATAATTGTTTAAGAAAGGTAACAACTGATTCACCCCCCCCCCTCTCAGTTGTCCAACACAAGGAATATGGATCATGGACAACTCAGCAGGTGGAAAAAGGATCGTGTACAACTCAGCAAGTGAAAAAAGTCATCGGTGGATGCTTTGGAGCACCTCGTGAGAAAGAAGGAAAGACAGGATGGAAAAGCTTGAAAAATACGGGTCAATTTGACCTAGGGTTTTGGTATCTATGGTTTTGACACCAAGGATTCAGCCTAAGGCTGTCAGTGAGCTATTGTAATGTATAAATAAAGGTCAAGAGGATCTGGGATGGGTTCGTTCAGATTTCGTTGATGTTATGAAGAGTGATTGTTATTAAGGTAGGAGAGAAGTATTGAGTTGAGAGAGTATTCTGTATTGTAAGATCTTCAGCTGGGTGCGAAGATCAACCCTACAGCTGGGTGCGCAGGGAAGGGAGACAGAGAGAAGGGAGAAATAGAGAAGATCTACTAGCTAAGAGTGCAGATAGAACTGTATGCTTCACCTAATATATTATAAAGCACAGTTTTGTGGATGTAGCCCTAGGGAGAGGGTGAACCACGTATATCTTGTGTTATATGTGATTGGTGGTTTGTTCTTCATCTTTTGATTGCTCTGTTATTGCATTATTGTGCTAGATATGAGATATATTGTGTGAAGTAGGCTTTAGTTGGCAAATGATATCTAGATGTTGTGTTGTTGTTGTATTGGATCCACTTTGCATTTCCTCTCGTTGTAGACACCTGTGTCCTACAACCCCCTATAGCTACTTCAGGTGAGACTGCATCTGCTTCGTAGGTGTTGCCGAAAGGGCTAGTAGTTAGGGCTTGTTGGTGCGCTATTAGAACTGAACCCTGGGTCTACCCTTGTGCCAAAAAATGGTTCTATTGTGGGGACAAGAATATTTTTGAGGGAATGTCAAGGTGGTCTCCATCGAAGACAGAGATTCAGAAGTGGATAGAAGAACAAGAAAAGGACTTCGCAGAAGCCCAGAACAAGAACCCTAAGCTTAGTAGAGAGGATTGGTTGGGAAGGTATATATTTACTGATATACATGAAATTTTCTTTGGAGGATTCCATAAGGAGCTATACGAATGGTTAGCAAGGTTAGCAGATACCCAGTTTGAGATCAGATCTAGACCACCTGTGGTTTGGACGTCGGCGCTAATCAAGAAGGTCAAGAGAGTTGACAACATTGTGTCAAGAGCAGTAGATCACTGGTTTGATAGCACCATTGGAGGGTACATCATCGAGTTTACTATTGACAGAATGGATTCATATAGCCAAGCTGAGAGATATTTCTTTAAGGGAGCTACAGGAATTTTTTTACATTTTCTTAAGTTGAAAATCAAGATGCTATTGCATGAGAAGAACATCTTGAAAATATAGTAGTGGGTCAGATTTAAAAGCTAATGTTCAAGAATTTAGACAGCGACATCGACACAAAGGTTGGACATATGTGTAGTGTAAGTTCCTTTGGAGAACTTGTTTGAGCAAGATCATGAACTTCTTCTACAGGAAGAAGGGTTTTACAGTGGAGAAGAGGAAGAACTACTGAACGAGGAACATTCAAGGTCCGTTGGGCCAAGAGAAGAAAATACTGAAGAACCTCACCGAGAAAAATCCGAGAGTTTAGGAACTGCACCAACTATTGAAGTAAGTACTATTGCTCATCCTGTTGTTTAAGCAACATTAAGTAACCAGAGTAATCAAAGTAGTCAGAGTCATCAAAGTACTATGAGCACTGTTACAAGTAGTTCAGTACAGATTCAGTTAGGCAACCTAGGAAGATCCATGGCAGATGAGATGAGGTTACCCACCTTTAGGGGAGATGGATATGAAGATCTTGATCAGCATTGGTTTTTATGTGAGGTTGTATGGAGTATTAAGAATGTCACCGCTGAAGTTGTTAAACAAGCTCAGTTTAGTACTACCCTACAAGACCGCGCACTGAGATGGTACATGAAATTTGTCCAAGGAGTCACACAGCTGAAACCGTTGAAAGAGATTAAGACTTCATTGATTACTGAGTTCAAGAAGCCCAAGTCAGAGTCATAATGAATTACAGAATTGAAGTAAATAAAAAAGAAAGTAGTTGAACCTATTTAGGAGTTTGATCATACGTTTAAGACCTTGACAGGTCGATTGAGTTTTCAGATCCTAGACGAGCAGAACAAGGAATGGTTCATTGTTCCTCCTACCACACATCAGAGTCCCTCTGATGCAGCAGAAGATTGATTCGCAAGTTGAGGCATTGAAGATAGCCATGAAACTAGAATCATCCCCTATGGGAGAATCCATCTCAAGTATGAGTCAAATTTTGAGTCAGTTAACCAGTTTGTCTCTGCAGGTTGAGGATATGAAGAAAGACAAGGGGAAAGACAAAAGAGAAGATATCTGGTGCATTAGGTGAAAACTAGAAGGCCATGATAAGGATAATTGTCCCCTGTTTCATGAATACTTGGCTTTTGGAGCTCTGAACCAGAAGAGGGGACTTCAACCCTCACGGTGGATTCAGAGGAAGAGGACGAGGAGGAGGCATGGGTCGAGTTTGAGATTAGATGATCTACTATAACTGCACACATCTAGGTCACTTGGCAAGGGACTGTCAGAACCCTTGTACCATTTGCAGCTGTTGTAACTCATTTGAACATGTCATAGATGATTGTCCTGCATTGTTAGCCAAACTTCAAGAGAGATGAGGAGGAAATCAAAAAGTACAACTGATCTCTGTAGAACCTCGCAAAGTGGATCCCAGAGTTGTTGTTATCACAATAGGAGGCGTTGTTATAGGCGAAGATAGAGTAACACTGGGAAAGATTACAAAACAATCAGGAGTCAGAAAAGTATAGAGAAGACACAAGAGTTTGATCCAAAAAAAGAAAAATAGATATTTGAAGAAGCGAGAAAATAATCTGGAAAAGATCAGGCCTCGTCATCTAAAGCTCGACTAGAAATAAGAGAATATGGAATGCCTCTAGAATTTGATCAGTCTGCTTCACGCAGAGAAGGAAAAGAGGTAAGTAAGATTCTAGAATTCTTATGCACTTGCATTAATTTGATAAAGCATGAAAGTGATGTACAAGAACTACAAAATTTGATCAGACAGTATGGGCTAGGAAAGGTAGATCCCTTACTGAGTAGAGAAGTACATCAAGTGTCTAAAAAGAGAAGGACAAATAAGGAGCTACATCTGAATGCTCATATTGGAGATTATGATATATACTATGTGGTCCTCGACTTAGGGTCAGAGATCAATGTTATGACGAAGTAGACCTGGCGTTGTGGTGGTAAATCCCCCTACGGACTAGCACTTAGGGTTATATTATGCATGCAGATAAGACTGAAAGAATCCTACTTTCTACTGTCATCCCAGACCTAATCCCCATTTCTTTTAAGCAAATACAAGGTTAAACAAACATACCTTGTTCCGGATGTTCGATGTCGATCCTTCTTCATGCTTGATCGCTTGTTAGCAGTTATCTTCCCAAGACTGACCTACGTACAGAACAAGAAACAAACTCTACATGCATTTGTTCTACAAATTAATGGGTTAGAGATTCAAACATATATTCACTAAACTATGAAGAACTCATATAGTGGGATGGGAAAATCATTTCTTTATTATTAACTTTAATGAATCAACTTACAATGTCGAGACCGCCCACCACTCCGCGAGCCTGATCCTGAGCTCCTCTTCAAATGTCCTCCAACTTCTTTGCTCTGTATCTCTTCTTGCACAAGGATGGCTAAAGGGTTGGGAAAATGGGAATGTGCAATTGGGTAGAGTTTCTTTACTATTATTCTCCTCCTCCAAATAGGACCGCTGACCCTTCTTTTATAGGCTAGAAGAAGCTAGGTATTTGGAGGAACCCTCGACCATGCATGGCCAGGAGTTTCAATTAACTCACCCAAAGTTGTTTGTTATGTCAAAAAATTTCCTTTTTTCATGCGTTTGTAGGTACACGCGGGTTGTTTTAGGTCAGCTAGCATGTACATGCACGCAGTAATGGAGTAGGGCACTTGGGACCTTATAAAAGAGGTTTTTTAAAGAGTTGTTCAGCAGTGTTTTGGAAAAGAAGGAATCTAAGATGGCCTGATGCCAGGTAATCATGTCTGGTGCAAATTAGAGTTATAACATATGCCCCCTAATGTGTGAGGTCAGAAGAGCATCTGATGGACGAAAATCATTACCAATATTTACCGATGTGCCGAACAGGTGAGCCCAAGGACCAGGAATCGGGAGGAGCTATCTGCAAAATAAAAAATGTCTCACCGAGGCGGGCATACCCATGCTCGAGATAAAATAGAATCATGGTTGCCAATAAAATACATTGTAGATCCATTTCAAATAACTATATAAAGTGTAGCCACGAACTATACACAGCGGAACTACATCTCGAAATCAAAAAGATATAAATATAGAGTATCCATCTTCTAGAAGCTAATATGGCATGATGGCTAGAGATGAGATCTTCAGAGCTCGAGAAACAACTTCAAAATATTCAAAACTCAAGGTAGGAGTGTTATATGAATGTAAAACATCACTACCCAGAGGTTTTCAATGACACGTCGGTCATGGACTAGATAATCTTGATGATCAGACTGAAGGCTTCATTGATTTCGAACAAGGACTTGATTGGACATTCAGGATGGCCAGGTATGAAGGCAAGAGACAAACTGCAGAGGGGCCAACTCACGCTTGGTGACAAAATTCCCTTGGACAACAACATGACAAATGATGGGACTCAGGAAGCATGGTAGTAATCATAAGTTTACGAGGCAAAAGACAACGCAAACTCTCCATATGTTTGGAAGAATAACCAAACAGAGGAGGACACAACTCTATGTAGCGAGAAAAGCTTCCTAAGTGTTGGTTGTGGAGTCTGATTATCTTTCTGATTTAGAGGTCTTTTACTTTCAGCCATGTTTATACCCCATGAAGTATTTACACCCTAGAAGTATGTACACTCTTCCATGCAGGGGAGTGCAGAGGGGGGGTACCCACTCTACGGGGTCCGAGGGGGCTATCCCCCCAGCTAGGGGGTCTGGGGGCAAGCGGGCCCCCGAAGCAAAAATTGCCTTGTAAAAGTATATTGTAATTTCATTGTAAATATGGACCATTCATTATAAGGTCGCAGATATAACGATAGAAATTATGTTAGGGTTTTTTTCCCTAGAAGGCAACCCTCTTTTATGAGAGAAATGTATTACATCTATGTAGGTTGGCAAAGTATTGTATTCTGAGAGAGGAGACTGTGAGAGAAACAAGAGGAAGTTACAGTGGGTTTTGTTGTAGGTTGTATCCCTTCATTTTGCTAGATAATAATAAAGAAAGGACCTGGCAATTTCTCTCGTGGACGTAGCCCACACTGGGTGAACCACGTAAATCTGTGTCTCTCTTATATTGTGTATCTTCTGTGTTTTATTTCCGCATTTGTTTTATTTTATTTCTCAGCGGTCCTGTTTTTCTAACACTAAGGTCATATTAAATCCCAGGGTTTGATGAACAAATGGACAGATGTGCTTTATCCAAGGGTGACTCATTATGCTGCCAATAAAGAAAATACTTTTCCCTTCCTCTTTTTGGGGTATATTTGATTTTTTTTTCTTTTTCAATAATTTTGGAAAAATAATAAAAGAATGTTACGTTACAAATGAGAATCGAGTGTCACAAACATACTAGTTCCAAGTGCACAGAACACAGGGATGTTCAGGGCAAAGAGACATATGCAAGAAAAGGAAACTCAGGAAAAATCCTCCAGCGGCCAAAGGTGTCAAGACGCAGAGGTAAAATGCTACAGGTCTTGCATATAAGGCATGCTTCAGATGGTTCAGTTGAGAGCAAACATCCAGCCGACATTAGGCCAAAGACGTAGGTAAGTTTAACGAGCCCAGAGAAGGTAATCTTGATGGTTTTTCATATTTAGAGAGTCTAAAAAAACATAAAAGGAGACTCCATTGGGGTACCTTCTTCGAAGATAGTCTAGTCGGTCCGAAAAAGCAGTAAACTAGCACCAAAAAGACGTCTATTCAAAACCATTTTAACGAGTGTGATAAGGGCAAGATCACTTGGCCATTTTTTCATTTTTAAGGAGTCTAAAAAAAGATTAACTATGGACTCGGTCAGGAATGTTCTTCTGGACCAGTTTAACGAGTGGGAAAGAATAAGGTCACTTGGCGATCTTTTCAATTTTAGGGAGTCTGAAAAGAGCTTAACTATGGACTCCGAGGGGGTTCCTTTTTCGTAAGTTTAGTCCCTCAAGCCCGAAAAAGGGGTAAAATTATACTTGAGGGTACTCTTCTAGAGAACTGAAGTTCCATAGAGTATACCTTTGTTCATATAGTTGACTTTCCGGACCGAAAAAGGGGTAAACTACCGCCGGACAGATGTGACTTCAAACTTTAGTTTAACGAGCGTGAAAGGCCACAAGATTGCTCGGTAATATTTTCATGTTTAGAGGGTCTGAAAAGGGATTAAAAGAAGACCCATTATATCTTTTGAGAGTCCCAAGGGTGAGGTCAAGAGTGAAAAGGAATCATGCAAATGAGGCTCAAACTTGTAATCAGAAAAAATAACAAGGACTCCCGAGCCTACAGTGATTAGAGACAGCATGGATACCATAATGCAACCAGGATCTACCTAGGTCATCCATGTTCCGGTAAGCTCTACCACCAAGTCACGATACTTCCAAAGCAACTATGATGGTTCTGTGTCACAACCTGATGGGATCAATCCTATGGCAAAGGAAAAATACAACGAGATACAAAAGTCAGGGTAGAAACCTAACCTACATGCTCACGTTGATCCTCGAAAAAAAAGTTCATGGACCGTCGAAAATTACCCAAAACTCCAAAAAATTGTCCCGATACCTGATCATATCCCTCCCATGCAACTCCTAAATCACTCTAAATGGTTTTTGGTTTCAAGAAAATGATAAGGGAGGACAAAAAAGTGACAAAAAGAGGCCAAAAAGTCTATAAATAGAAGTTGGCAGCTCATTATCACCATTGTTGATTTGGAAATTGACTCTAGAGCCAAAAGACCCCCTTTGATAAAATTGGTGATTCCAGGAGCTACAGTGGACGAAACGAACTTCTGTCTGGACCAAGTAAGTACAAACTCTCCTATCTTGCATTTTAAGTCTTTCTTTTTGCTTTAGGTTTCATTTTGGGGGGGGGCATCAACCTTTAAAAGGTCAGCCCTAGGTCCATGCGGGGTGTCTCAGGACAAGCCATGTGTACATTCGGGAAGAGTAAACCTTGCACGCGTGTACACGTGACTGTCAATATTACAGTCCGCATGGACCCCTTTTTTGAAGAAAAAAATCTTAAAAATTAAGGGTTAACCCTCTTGAACCTTGGTGTTTTGCAGGATGTATTTCCACTGGAGAGAAAGAGAGCATGAAGAGGTTAGTGAGTTAGTCAGGGAAGACTCCAATGTTGTGGCTGCTTTGATGCAATGTGGGTTACTCAAGTTTTTCTTATGTCCTTTTATGTGGGCACAACCTATGCTACTGAATGCCTTGGTTGACTACTGGCATCTGGATGCAGAGGCATTCATGTTAGAGGGGCAGTCACAGGTGCCCACGACCGAGGACATTTATTTTTTGACTGGCCTCTCCCAGAGAGGGGAACCAATCAACTTCCGGAATTTTCCTTTAGGGCCACATAACATAGCGGAATTTATAGGTCTTTACTATGAGGCTGATACAGACCGCTCAAGCTCACAGGTGCCCATAAGCAAGATTACTGACTTATCGCTACAGGCGATAGTATTGCTTATTGGGCGAATCACTGGTTATGCGGCTCTACAGTAGGCGTCCCTTGCATAGATGAACTGTGCAGTCTAGTGCTTAAATGCACAAATATTTGATTGGAGTACCACATTGCTTGAGTGTATGAAGAGGAAGTTGACAGATTGTCGTTTGTGGACACAGAGGAACTTTGGGTTCGGGACCGTTTTGTGCTTGTTTTTCTTTGAGAGAGTTTCGAGTTTTAGTCCTTGAGTAGTGGTATGAGGACATCGGACCTCTCTTCCTGCTATGTGTAGATGGGCATTATCGTTGCCACGAGAGGGTGGTGGAAGGACTAATGAGTCCTTCGATGATGATTTCTTCGCCTGGCTATCGCGGCAGATCCCAATTATCAAGGATTACCCTTATGCAGGGATTGATTTTTCGAGGGATCCTGAGATACCTGTACCTCCTGGTGAGGAGCGAGGAGAGATGGGTAAGTCTCCATCACTTCTTTTTTTTTGTTAAACATATGTAATTTTTATGTTGTTTTTGTTATATATATCATTTATTTTTTATACCAGAGTATTTGACGGATATGTGTTTGTTGTGTGCATATGTGGGACCAATGCTACCCACTGACTATGTAAGGAATAGGCATCGTCCTCAGCCAGGGGCCGTACATGCCGCCACAGGGGGACCAGCAGTAGCAGGAGATCTTCCAGCCAGGGAGGCTGAGAGGGTATTGAGATGAGTTGAGCGGAACTTTACTGCACTCACTCGCACGGTCCCTATGGCAAAGATTGAGGACCTGCCACCATCTATGCAGCCTCATGTAGTGGGGGCACCATGGACATGGGTCCAGTTGTTTCGGCGTTTATCCAATGCTTTGGATCATTATAATAGGGCCCACATGCCCTGACCTTAGTCAGACATTTTACGTGCCATGAGCACTACTTGTATATATTTTTTGAGGGCATAAGCCCCGTGACTCATTATTGGTCATATTTTTTAGGCGCTTGCATCCATCTGTGTACTCTGGTTACTTTATGATATTATATATGGATTTTTATGTCTTTTGTGTCTTTATGGATCATGTGTGAAAAAAATGTATTTACATGTTTATGTGAATGTTCTTTCATATGTGTGCAAGATGTCAATCTAAAATTTGATTAGCTAGAGTATCTATAACTTGGTTTAATCTCCTAGGAACATGAAAATATGTAATATAATCAAAGTTTCGTTCTAAGAGACGTACCCTAAGGAATCGTCGGTGTAAATTCGGATCATGATCCCGGTATACTCTGTTTAACTGAGACACAACTAGCTGAGCGTCGAGATAGACCCGGACATGAGAGATACCAAATGAAAAAGCGTCATGAAGCAACTCGATAACTGCACTATACTCGGCGAAATTGTTTTTGGTGTCACCTAAGCATATACCTTCGGAAGATAATAATTGGCCTTGAGGTGTAAAGATCACCCAAGCTACAGAGGCAAGCCTCTGAGTGTGCCAGATAGCACCGTTTGCATACCCAATGAACACCTCAGAATCACTTGACATATGCCACAGTGACGAAAGATAACATCAACGACACGTCCATAACACTAAAAGAAACTAGAAAGTAATAGTACAAATACTATACATATGTTACAAAACGTTACCCACGGTGACCTACCTATGAGTAATACTTCTTAAGGTAGAGCCCATTTCTAGGCTCTGCCAAAGCATTCCCTTCAAAGTCAACCAGATGATAAGCGCCTTTTTTTAAAACCTCTTTTATGATGAAAGGTCCGAACCACATGGGTTTGAATTTTCCTGCCCCCGGGGGTCCTTATCTTGGTCATAGACCAGGACAAGGTCGCCTTCAGAGAAAATATGGGGATGAACAGACCTATCATAATGACACTTGAATTTATGTTTGTGAGCCTCATTGGCCAGGGCCGCATCACGACGCTGCTCATTGAGCTGCTCAAGGTATACTAATCATTCTTCAAGTGGAGAAGTGTCTGGCAATAAATGTACTGCCAACTTTAGAGACGGGATCTAACATTCGATAGGCAAGACTGCTTTCAGCCAGTAAATGAGTTGGAAAGGTGAGAAACTGATTGCAATCTTAACAGACGTTCAGTAAGCCCATAATGCCGAGTATAACATCAAATGCCAATTTGACTTGGCTGATTTGATCATTCATTGTAAAATGGTCTTAAGAGTTTTGTTTACAACTTCCACCTGACCATTTGCTTGGGGGTAGTAGGGTGATGAATGTTCTTTCCATAACCCAAGATTTGATGTTAAATCGATCATCATCTGGTTCTGAAAGTGACTGCCATGGTCAATGACAATCTCCCTTGGGAGGTTGAACCTCGCTATTATCTGATTGAATAAAAAGAGAGTTGCAGTCTCTCCATCATCTTTAAACATTGGCATAGCTTCAACCCACTTTGTGAAGTAGTCTACAGCTATGATGATATAGCGGTACCCCCTTGCTGAAGGAGGGTTGCATGTAGTGTAATCAATCCCCCACTTGGTGAAGGGACCAACTGGGATGACAGGAAACATGGGATCGGGATGTGCCCTCATCTTCTGAGAGAAGATTTGACACACGTGGCACTTCTCGACTGATTCGATACAATCTTTGATAAGTGTCAGCCAGAAGTAACCTGCTTGTAGAATCTTTTGGGTTGTTTCCAACCCAGACAAATAACTGCCACATGCTTCGGTATGGAAATCATTAAGCACGAGAACCTCTTCCTCGTGAGTGAGACATCAGCGTAGGATGCAGTCTACACCTCTCCGATACAATGTATCATTGAGTATGATATAATTCTTAGCCTGATGGCGTATGCGTCGACACTCATCATGAGAAGAACTGGTGGGGCACTTCAAAGTCTGGAGATAGATAAGGATATCTCCATACCAGGGATCCGAAGAGGTGATCAAAAACATAGATCCTCTGATAGGTGACTCTTCGAGCACAAGATCACCTGACTCAACCGGAAGTTCCGAAATAAGTTCTGCGAAGACCAGTGACTTTTTGGATTTCGCTTAAACGAAATCTAAGTCAAACTCCTAGAGGATGACTATCCATCTATTGATATTTCTGCCTATTACCCGTTGTTTCAACATAAACTAAAATGGATTCACGACAGCAATGATGGTGGTCTTGCAAAACAAAACATAATGACGGAACCGTTGAACAACATGGACTGCTGCCAACGCAATTTTTTCGATATGAGAATAAATGAGTTTCGGTCCTATGAGGCCTCGACTCAGGTAATATATGACATATTCTGAGAACAAGTCATCTTCCTGAACTAAGACCATGCCAATGGTTGACTCTGCTACAACCAGATATAATAAGAAATCCTTGTCATAGTTAGGTGGTCGGAGCAGAGGGGCAGTTGTGAGTGCATGTTTCAATGCGGAAAAAGAGCATTGAGCGGCATTATCCCAATAAAAAGGAACATCTTTTTTAACTAAGCACATAAATCCCTTGGTTATCTCGGCATAGTTAGTGATGAAGCGTCTTAGAAAATTTTCCTTGCCCTGTAGACTCTAAAGTTGAAGGATTGTGCGTGGGGGGGGGGGAACTAAATTATTGCCTCAACCTTGAGAGGATCGACCATGATCCTTGTTGTTGACACTATGAAACCTAACAAACATCCTAAAGTTACGCAAAAGATGCACTTGTTTGGATTTAAGTGAATTCGTAAGTAGCAACAATGCTCAAAGATAAGTCAGAGGTGTGTGGGATGATCCATTCTCTTGCGAGATAGAGATGCTAAATCATCTAAATAGGCCTCGACTATATGCTTGAGGTCATGGAAATAAAAAGACATGGCCCTGCTGAAAGGTGGCTCCAACATTTTTGAGACCAAAAGGAATCTTACGATGTGGGGTTGTACCCCATGGACAGATGAATGTTGTTTTGTGTTGGTCTTCGGGTTTGATTTGTATTTGGTTATATCCCGAAAAAACATCCATGAAAGAGAAGGCTTCACAACCCGCACATTCATCAATTATTTGGTCGATGAATGGTGTGGGAAAATTATCTTTGGGACAGGCCTTGTTCAAATCACGGAAGTCTGTACATACACGAATTGTGCCTTGTTTTTTATTGGCCGGCACGGGGTTTGAAACCCATTGGGTCAAATGGATAGGATAGATAAAACTGGCTTTTAGCAGTTTCCCAACTTCAACCTTAATGGTTGCTGCTTTCTTGGGGTTAACTGGACGAAGCTTTTGCCGGACAGCCTTGGCTTCTGGATACATTTTGATTTCATGTTCAACTATTTTTGGATCGACGCCTGGCATTTCCTCGTAAGACTAGGCAAAAACGTCACAGAATTATTTAAAAAGATCTATGTAGATTTGAATCTCTCCGGGGGAGCAATCAGATCCAATGAAAACATTCTCCACGATGCCAGTGTTTCAAGAGATATTGATCGATAATGTTTTAGCGATAGTTGCCATATTACCCTCAGCATAAACCTCGTGTGTAGCTAAGGGATTAATAGGACAATACCTATCTCCCGTGATAGTCAAGGTGAATTCTCCAGCTTTGATTTGGCTTAACTCTGGGAGGAAGTATGATCTATGATGAAGATCTTCCCAGGGTTTGTCCAGACTAGTCATTGCTTCAATTATAACTTCATCAGAGGGAAATACTAATTCTAATGAATCGGTTTCAGCGAGAGAACCTTGATCCCAAATAGGCTCTAGAAGTGGTTCGAACTCTTGTCCAAGAGTTGGATCAATGTTGGCTTAAGCTTGTTGGACTAAAGAGTATGCTACTTCAATTTCGGACAAGGGCATGGAGATGCCCAGGTGCCCTGTCCCATCCATCATGGTCGATGGGGAAGGAAGTATCCACGGATCGTTGAAGTAAGTCATGCAGAGCAACGAAACTTGAAATATCTCAACCCTATGGTGACTGGATATAAACTTGATATCGCCTTGAGGGGGCGAGTAATCGAAGGTACCCATCAAATATTGGCACAAACCAACCCCTACATTGACCACACCTGTTTGAGGATTATCAATCATCGAGACCATGGATGCTCCCAATGAAGGGTCAGGTCTGGAGAAAGACAATTGATCGATGGTCACAATCCGACCCTCGTGTGGAAACAACAAGACCCGGAAAACTGTAGCAACCACAACTTGCATGGCATAAGTCCAACTCATCCCTAACAAGAGGTTATAGTTGAGGGGCGCATCGTCTACCTCTACCTCGACACACACAGTCTTCCCTCTTAAATGCACTGGGAATGAGGGAATGATACCATGTGGTCGGAATGAATGACCATCAAAAGAAGTAAGAAGAGTAGGTGACGGAGACAAAACGGGCTGGCCAACAGCCTTCCAACATGCCAACGACATAACGCATGTCGAGGCACCCTCATCAACCACTGTGCAGAAGATATTTCGAGTAAAATTTTTCGTGGGATAAGCCACTACTATCTGAAACGCTATGTGGTAAGGATGACGAGGTTTTAGGTTAGTTGTATCCAGCATGATTGTACCTGGATTACAAGTCTTGGTAGATATTAAAGTGGTTCACAAGGCTTTCCTCTGGGAAGGGAAGCTTTGGAGGACCTCCAAAGCAGACATTGCACAAAGGGTTTGTGATAAATCTTCCACCACAAAATAGTTATGGGCGGCCCTTGTGTTTGGGTTGTGAGAATCTTTTTTGAATGCACCTTTTGGGATGTGTGTCATTGTTTCACCCAATGTTTTCTCAATTTGTAGAGGAAGATATGGGATTTTGGCTTCTTTGCCCTTATTGGAAGTGCTTGGTTGACTATATTTATGCGCTCTAGTCAATATAAAAGCATCACCCTTCACCATATATACATTTGCAGATGCAGGGTCGTTCAAAGATGGAGAGGGTCCTTGGCTGCCCCCTTTCGTGCTTGCAGGTCTTGCGTTAGATTTTTCCCATGTTGAAATGGATTGGTTAACACAGCAGGCTGTTGTTGCATCACAAACTTTTGGGCTTCTGCAAGCCAAGGACATAGATGGGTCGGGCGGTCTTCCGCACACAAGTTGCATGGATACCTCGCCTTTCGTTTCTCAGTGTTGTCCCTGCCAGCATTATTGGTAGGTTTTTTATCCCCCTTACCCTTCTTTCGTTGTTTTTTCTTTCCTTTAGGCTGTTGGGTGGCCTTTGGATTAGTTGATTGCACTGTGTGTAAATCCGACGTTTTGGTAGGGGGAGTAGCCAAAGAAGTAGTTTTGCTGGATACTTTGTGTTTTATAGACAACTGTTGCAATTTCTTCGTCAATTGCTCAGTGGATTTTGTTTGGACTAAACAAACAATACCATCGGCAAGTGGTCCAGATCTCTATCTAGTTTTATCAAGTATTGAGCATGGTTCATCTGGCAAGATCTCATATAATAAACTGGATTGAGAATAGATTGGCTCAAGTTGTTGAGCTCTCATGATGGCATCCCCTTCGAAAAATACTCCCAACGTCGCGACGTCTTTGGATAACTGTGGGACCAAAGACTTAAGGAACCACTTGAGTAGGAATTTTGGTGGGACTGGTACCTTAATTAAACTCTTTCGTCATCTCCATTCTCGGATGTGATCAAAGATATGGTCTTATTTTGTTTGTGAGAAATTGGCCAACAATTCGGTGCCAGCGTCGTGTCTCACAGGTAACTGGAAATGGTTTGGGAAAGCCAACGCCAGTTCACTGAAGGAAGAGTATCTTGAGTGATCGAGCTCAATGTACCATTTTGTGGCACTCCCAATGAGAGTATGTTGAAACAATCGCAATTGTATGGAGTCATCTTTCAACGAGTTAGATGAGCACCAAATATGGAAGGTAATCACATGATCTCCTGTATCTTCGTAAGGCTTGGCTTTGAACTTTGGGATGTCTGAAGGCAACTTCGTCAGCATAGGAGGCCAATGTGGATCATGACAGATAGGGCCATTCAACAACCTTGTCAAGTCTGGCAAATGCAAAGTTGCCAGGAAGGGTAGTTTGGGTTGTTGGTGATAACCTGGGAAAAAGGGGCCTGGATTTTCACTGGCACCAGGTTGCCAAGAAACGTTCGACTGCTGGCCCGGATTCTGGTAAAAACCATGGCCATTGGCCAGTGTATGGATATTTATCATGGGGATAGGCATATTACTTTTTCCTTGGTTCCATTGATTGTGAAAATAATTACCCCAGATCGACATTCCTAATGAGGGAACGAATACCTTCCAAGAATTCCAAGGCCCTGATGTGGAAGAAGTTCCTGGGTGTGCCCCCTGTGCAGAAATAGTACCCTGCATAGGAATAGATTGTCCGAGACTGGGATTGCCCCCAGTTGGGAAAGCAGCTGACGAGAAGGTGTTGTTACCAAACACACCAAACAAAGAAAATGGTGTCGAACCTACCATCATATTATGCGAAGGTGGTCCTTGACTCCCTTCTCCAAATAAACTATGGTGTGCAGGCAGCCCGGCGAAAGGCTGGTGAGTGCCACCGAGCGAAGGGGACAAAGGAGGGATATGACCTCCTCCATAAGGGAAAGCATTAAAGGGAGCATAAATTCCCCCCATGTGGCCTTGCAAAGGAGCGTTAGAGCTCTCTGCCCCTAGACCTGAAGTCTGTGAAGTAGAGTAGGAAAGTACAGGACTTGTACCTGAACTAGGCATCTCATATGAGAATGGAGGGCCTATCGCACTTGGTGTGAAAGGGATTGTGGTTGCCACCAGAGATGGGATCGAACCACTGTGTGAGGTAGAGGTGGTAGAGACCATGGTGGCTCAGACCGGTGATGGTGGGTTAGGAGGTGGAAACTCTCCTATGGTGACAACTGTAGTGGGAATTGAAGAATTCCCAGAAGGAGTAATAGCATTTGTTTCCATTGATGTGTACGACAATGTCTGGCACTCGTAAGGATGAACCGGTACGATGGTGGGTGCCAAAAGATCAGTGGTGGAGGTTTCAACTAGACCAAAATCTTTCGCTCCAAGGTCTGAAATGTTGATTCCTCTGGATGTTGGTCAGGCACAATTTCTTGTGACCCGGTCGCTTCAAAAGACCCTTGTTGGTCTAGCTTTCACCTTAATGGTGGCAGGGGTGGCTCCAGTGTAACTGGAGGCAAGCCAAAAACCTTCGTGACCGATGGAGCTCGTGATCCTCCACTGTGTGAGAAGATCAAAGACACTCTAGGGAATTCTAGTAGTTCAAAAACAACACACACTAAAAAAAATCGCTATAAGATAAGACAGGCAAACACTAAATTAATTGGAATAACAGTTACAACAACCAACACTAGAGAAACTTACCAGTGCAAGTGCAACTCGAACATGGAACCACCCTCTAGTATACTCTACAAAGCATGGCCCGATGTCTATCCTAGGTACCGCGGTATACCCCCGCAGTCACCTGTGTATGTCCCTAAAAAAGATAGGCAACTAGGTTGCCAGCACGCGAACAGTCATCAGGCGAGTACAGTCGAAAGTCGGGTAGACCACAATGAGTAGGGTATTGAGCCTGAAACCTATCAAGGGTATCGAGAGCAAGTGGTCTGGAAGACAACTGAGGACCTCTAACGGATTTGACACCCACGAAGCTCCATGGAAAATGCAATCGACGAAATCCCAAGACAAGCCCTCTATATGTGTTCTCCACTACGTTTGGTCGAGCTTTGGAGGGGTTATCTCTGCTACCTTTCCGTACGTGACCTCGTGTTTATCCCTTGTGTTAGAGGGGGGTCCCAGATAACTTTCACGATACTAGACTTGGACACTCCCTAACTCAAACTCCAATGTTTGATTTTAATGGACTTGAAGAGTTTCCTCTCCAACCCAATCCAAGGCCCTAATCCTGAACTAGTTGGTTAACCCTACAAACATAAAAGTCTAATGAATTTTAGATTTAGAGTTAATTTTATGGCTTGTATTATGTAAAAGGGTATGAAAGTGAAACTAGTGATGTTTGAAAGATGAAAGTAAAAATGAACAGAAAGTTGGAAACAAAAACCTTCACTTGACGCAAAGTTTCAACAACTTTTCAATTTTTTTTTTAAATTTTTTCTAAGATCTTTTGAATAGAAAACTCAAAGCAGGATTTCACTCGACTACGAGCTACTTATGATCTAAGTAAAATTTCAAGAACTTATGAAAGCAAAGAATTTTCCCTAGTTACTAATGCAAAACAACACTTTTCAACCAAACAAAGAAATGAAAGATTTTTTTTTTTATTTGAATGCTGACAAAGCAAAAAGGAAAAATATCAACAANCATAGATCGCAAAGAATCACTTCAAGAAATCACACACTAGCAACTTAGAAAAGGACTCTCAGACTTGTCTAAAAACCCTAAAGAAAATTTTGATGAAAACTTTTAAATGAAAAAAGAAAGCTATGGCCAAGATCAACCCTAAGCTACTGACTGCTAGGACAGATATTCAAAAAATCTGAGAGGTATAACTCTTGTCAAGGGAAAAGATGACTACCTCACCCTCAACAAGAACTATCCTTCACAAGCACACTACTGACAATTCAACAGCAAGCGTGTGCACGTGAGTTGTGTAGAGCCAAAGGGCGTGTACACGCATGCTGGCCTTATACAGGCTGCGTGTATCTCTAAAACTCTGAAACAAAATAAAAATAGACAATCCAAACCAGGAAGAGACCACTAATACTGAAAACCAAGATCTCTTGAAGGCTTAGACACTTTCTTTAACAGAAAAAAGAAAACAATGTAAGAAAAAATTTGTAAAACAAACCAATCTGAGATGAACCCTAAACTATAGACTGCAAACAACCAAGACTAGAAAGAGTTCCAGAAAACCCCTGAGAATGACCGATTCTAACAGGGAAGAGGATGGATGCCTCAAAAAATTTCTAGAATCATACACGCTATTGTTACTTCTTCAGCTAGCGTTTACACGCAAGCTATAAGAAAGTAGGGAGCAAGTACACGTGTGCAGACCTTATGCAGGCCACGTGTACCTCTGTGGGTCTCGAAAAAAAATTACAGTCAAGCAAAGAAATAGAGATAGCTGGTATGGAAGACCAGAATCTCTGTTAGCTCAGACTTTGCAGAAACTTCAAAAAATAGGAAAGAAAACCAGTCTTTTAAAAATACCCAAAAATATTCCCAAGAACCCTAGAGACCTCCCCAGTACGGTCGCCAACTCTGTTGTGGTGGGAAATCCCCCTACAGACTAGCACTTAGGGTTATATTATGCATGCAGATAAGACCGAAAGAATCCTACTTTCTACTGTTGTCCCAGACCTAATCCCCATTTCTTTTAAGCAAATACATGGTTAAAGTTCTAGGGATGATTTTAAGGATGGAAATTTATTTTAAAATGTAGAAAACTTGGCGAATCTTACTAATCCTTCATATGCCAACTATAAATGTTTAGCGGTATTTTTGTAAAAATATTCAAATTTCTAAGGATTTTATATATTTTTTATAAAATTTTGGCGATTTTTAAGGTAAAATAATTTTATCCTATAGAATTTTGGGCGCATCATTTTTAAAATAGCAAATATCGTTTTTGGAAAAAGCATGAAAAATTAGCCCATAAGCGAAATTTAGCCCCTAAAATCATCCATGGGTTAAACGAACATACCTTGTTCTGAACGTTCTATGTCAATCCTTCTTCACTCTTGATCGCTTGTTAGAATCTATCCTCTCAAGACCGACCTGCGTACAAAACAAGCAACAAACTCTAAATGCATTTGTTCTACAGATTAATGGGTTAGAGATTCAAACATATATTCACTAAACTATGAAGAACTCATATAGTGGGACGGGAAAAGCATTTCCTTATTATTAACTTTAATGAATCAACTTACAATGTCGAGACCGGCCACCGCTCCGCGAACCTAATCCTGGGCTCCTCTTCAAATTTCCTCCAACTTCTTTGCTCTGTATCTCTTCTTGCACAAGGATGGCTAAAGGGTTGGGACAATGGGAATGTGAAATTGGGTAGAGTTGCTTTATTATTATTCTCCTCCTTTAAATAGGACCCCTAACCCTTATTTTATAGGCTAGAATAAGCTAGGTATTTGGATGAACCCTCGGCCATGCATGGCCGGGAGTTTCAGTTAACTCACCCAAAGTTCTGTGTTTCGTCGACAACTTTCCTTTTTTCATGATTTTGTAGGTACACGTGGGTTGTTTAAGGTCAGGTAGAATGTACATGCATGAAGTAATGGAGTAGGGCACGTGGTCCCTTATAAAAGAGGTTTTTTAAAGAGTTGTTCAGCAATGTTTTGGCAAAGAAGGAATCTGAGATGGCCTGATGCCAGGTAAGCATGTCTGGTGCAAATTAGGGTTATAACACCCAGGAACTAATGGGAAAACCTAAGTTGATCTATTCCCCTATCAGGCTTAGGATAGCCAATCAACAAGCTTTGAGCCCCTTTGGAAGACTGGAACATGTCCCTGTGGGCATCGACGGGGTCAGAACATTTATAGACTTCGAAGTAATTGAGATAGTTGATGATAGTTGTCCTTATCCCACACTGTTAGGAATTGATTGGGATTTTAATAATTGCACTGTTGTTGACTTAAAGAAAAGAAGAATGACATTTGAAGGTGATGGAATTAGGGTCATTACACCTATGGATCCTAATGAAGGTCGCAAATACACAGAGCCCATAAGAGAACAGGATCACGCATATGAGCTAGAGAATATATACAAATTGACAGCCAGACAATAGGATTACATTAATCCTAAAACAGATGGGAATTTAAGATGGTGAAGTGACAACACATGTTCATCAAATTAAGAAGAAGAATTGGATAACTGGCAGAACAAGATGTATGAATTTTCTGCATGGCGATGTGCTCGATTGACCCGAGAAGTTCGCTAGATCGGTACAATAGTAAGTAATTTTTCCACATTGATGGTTTGAATCATTTAGAAACTTTATTACTAAAATTTGAAGAAATTGTACCAGTACAACAGATATTGTTGGCACTAGACGATGCCCTAAAAGAAACTCCAGCAAGATGGTGGAAAGCGCATAAGAAAAACATCGCGGACTGGATGCAATGTCACACTTTGATGACAATGCGCTTCTCAGAGCAAGTAGAAGGATGTGAAGTTAGATACAGAGGTCAAAGTTGTCTGATCAACCATGTGAGAAGTTGTGAGGAAGCTTGGAACATCATTCCTCAAGAGCATTGGGTGCATAAATTCATTAACATGCTAGATACAATAGCTATAAAATGGTATCTTCAAGAAGAACTGTGCCTCATCATTGCAGATTGGCAAGGTATGACTCAAAATTTTATAGCTACATTCTTATTTGAAAGTCAGTACCCTACGGTAGACCAAGATTTACAAGTTGTGAGACCGAAAGTATTTTAGGAGGCACCTAACCTCCCTCCGGAGAAAGAAGAGGATGAATGGACTGCACCTCTTTAGAAATTGCAAGGATGTTACAATATCTATTCCGATGAAGATGATGATCCTAAGAATGTGAACATCACAAAAACAGAAGGACGGAGAGACATAGAAGGACCAGGAGTAAAACTACCTTTCATTAGACAGCCAATTAAAATAAATAAAGTCAATATTGGGATAGAGAAAGAACTAAAACTGGCTAACATTGGAGATTATTGGGATGTTGTCACTATTCACAAGATCACATAATTACTGCATGAATACTAGGACTTGATTCCAACCAAGTTCACTGATATGAAGGGAATTAAAGGGCCCATGGGAGAGATGAAGATCCCCCTGAAACTAGATGCAATACTTGTCAAACAGAGACCCTACAGATTAAATCCCAAATATAAAGAGAAAGTGAAGATTGAATTAGATAGAATGTTGGAAGCAGGAATCACAGAACCTGTTGAAGAGTTAGAATGGATTATCCCTATGGTGGTTCAAGACAAGAAGATAGGAGAGATCAGAATCTATGTAGACTTGAGGAAACTGAACGATGCATGTCTACATAACCCATTCCCTACACCGTTCACTGACGAAGTGCTAGACAATGTGGGAGGATAGGAGGTCTACTCCTTCACCGATGGATTTTCAGGATACCATCAGATCATGATTGCTAAGGAAGATCACCATAAGACGACATTTGCAACAGAATAGGAATCCTACCAGTATACAGTGATTCCTTTTGGGTTGAAGAATGCACCAACCATCTTTTCTAGGGTGGTGGTCGAAGCATTCAAGGAGTTTTTACATAAATTTCTAGAAACCTATTTTGAAGATTGGACTGTGTTTAGCTTGTTGAAAAATCATATTGAATTCTTAAGACTAATATTGGATAAGTGCAGACAGTGTCAAATTTCCCTGAACCTGAATAAATGCATTTTCTTTTGACCCTTTGAAGTGTTGCTAGGCCATATTGTGTGTAAGCAAGGATTGCTGGTAGATCCATCTAAGATTGTCATTATTGTTGATTTACCCCCTCCCACTTCAGTTAGAGAGTTGTGCACTATGCTGGGACATACAGGATACTACAGGAAGTTCATTAAGGGATATGCACAAGTTACAACACCCATGGAGAAGCTTTTGAAGAAATATTGCTAGTTTCATTGGACAGAAGAATTTCAGCGGAGCTTCGACACCCTGAAACAGAAAATGGTTACTGCGCCTATTATGGTTTTTCCATATTGGAGTAAGGAATTTCATGTGCATGTTGATGCATATTCTATTGCATTAGGAGTAGTATTAGCACAACCAAGAGTATGAGATAGTGACCACCCATTAGCCTTTGCTAGTAGAAATCTCTCTACATCTGAGATAAATTACACTACCACTGAAAGAGAAGGGTTATCCATGGTGTATACACTACATAAATTTCACCACTACTTGTTGGGAGGACACTTTAAGATGTTCACTGATCACTCTGCACTGAAATACCTAGTCAAAAAGCCAGTGTTGGGGGGAAGGATATGCATATGGATTATGTTATTTCAAGAATATGATTTTGAAATTATGGTAAAGCCAGGAAAGATGAAAAAGGGACCTGACCACTTATCTCAGTTGGAACATGGAGAGGAACCTACTAGCTTGGAGGACACATTGTCATATGCACAATTGTTGGCCATCGGGAATATTGATGATCACTTCGCAGAGATAGTTCAGTTCCTATCAATAGAAATGGCACCTTCTGAATACACATTCATTCAGAAGAAACAGTTGGTAGTGCACGCTGCATATTTTTCACTTATAGTTGGACAACTATACAAGATGGGGCCTGAGGAGATCCTGAGGAGATGTGTTATGGAAGCAGAAATAACACTAATTCTAGCAGAAGCACGTGAAGGCATCATAGGAGGACACTACGCAAGGAAAGCAACAACGCAAAAAGTTCTTACAGCTGGCCTCTGGTGGCCCACTTTACACAGAGATGATAAAGAATAATACAGAGCCTGTGATGTATTCCAACGAGTTTGGAAACCTTCCATAAGAGATGAGATGCCTTTAGCACCCCAGCTAACCTTACAAGAATTTGAGAAATGGGCCATTGACTTCGTGGGACCTATAAACCCACCAGGAAAGAGCACAGGAGCAAGGTACATAATCATTGCGACATAGTATTTGACTAGATGGGCCGAAGCAAGAGAAGTTAAGGATTGTAGTGCAACTACAGCTATGCATTTCATATTTGATGATATCATAACCAGGTTTGGATGTCCAAAGACCCTTATGAGTGATCAAGGTACCCACTTTATTAATAATACTATTGAAGTCTTGACTAAGGAATTTGCAGTTCATCATCAGAAGAGCACGCCCTACCATCCACAAGCGAATGGGATAGTTGAAGAATTCAATAAGGTCTTGGAGACAGTGTTGACGAAGATTTACAATGTGAATAGAGATGATTGGGATCTAAGAGTACTAGCAGTGTTATGGGCCTATAGAACCACTTGTAAGAAGTTGACTATGCAGACCCCACTTAATTTGGTTTATGGTTTAGAAGCAATTGTGCCCATGGAATATTTGGTTCCTAGCCTCAGAATTGCAACTTTTACAGATATGGATGACATTGACGTTGTTCAAGAGAGACTTGTGCAATTGGTTGAACTGGAGGAGGACCGATTTATTGCAGGATTCCATCAGCAGGTGCAGAAGGAAAGAGAAAAGGCATACCATGACAGACACATCAGGAAGAAATCCTTTAAATAGGGAGATCTGGTATTAGTATATGACAGTAAGTTCTTGAAGCACCCAGAGAAGTTTAGGACACATTGGCTTGGACCTTATGAGGTTTCCCATGTTACCGAAGGAGGAGCTGCGCAGCTAAAAGCTTTGAACGGAGAATGGAAGGAAGGTTTGGTGAATGGGAGCCGATTGAAATTGTACTACGACAACCAACTGCCTCGCACCTTTTAGTAAAATCAGAAGGAGAAGGGTCCAGGTACCAGGTGCAGTTGAAACTAGGTACCATACATAGAAAAGACAGTCTACACACACTGGGGAGGAACATAGCAAAAAGCACAGACTGCATTGTGCAGTCTGAAGTTGAAGTAAAATAGAAGGATTAGATCTGAAGTTCCTCAGGACAAGTCACAAGTGATTGTTGGGGGCCTATTGGCCCTTGGTTATGGAAAGAAGTGAAGATTAAGGGAGAAAATATGAAACCCAAACTGCATGAAAGGAATATTGACTGAGATCAGGTCGAAGTGGCCAACGAAGAAGAAAAGATGGAGTGAAGTACGAGAGAGAGATCCGTTGGACGAGAGGATCGAGGAAGACATATTAGCAAGGAAGATAGATCGTGGACAACTCCAAGCAGAAAAATCCACTGGTGGATTCTTTGGAGAACCTCATGAGAAAGAAGGAAAGACAGGCTGACGAAGCCCAGAAAATGCGGGTCAAGTTGACCTACGGTTTTAGACACCTGGGGTTTTTGTATCTAGGGTTTTGACACCTAGGTTTCGGCCTAAGGTTGTCGGTGAGTTATTGTAATGCATAAATAAAGGTCAAGAGGACCTAGGATGGGTTCATTCAAAGTTTGTTAATGTTATGAAGAGTGATTTTCGTTAAGGTGAGAGAGAAGTATTGAATTGATAAAGTATTATGTATTGTAAGATCTTTTGTTGGGTGAGAAGATCAACCCTCCAGCTGGGTATGTAGGGAAGGGAGATAGAGAGAAGGGAGATAGAGAGAAGGGAGAAAGAGAGAATATATGCTAGCTAAGAGATTAGATACAACTATATGCTTCACCTAATATAGTATAAAGCACAATTATGTGCACGTAGCCCTAGGGAGAGATGAACGACGTATATCTTGTGTTATGTGTGATTGATGTTTTGTTCTTCGTCTTTTGATTGCTCTGTTATTGCATTATTGTGCTAGATCTGAGATATTTTGTGCAAAGTAGGCTTTATTTGGTAAATGATATCTAGATGTTTTGTTGTTGTTATATTGGATCCACTTTGCATTTCCTCTAGTTGTAGACACATGTGTCCTGCAACCCCCTATAGCTACTTCGGGTGAGATTGCATCTGCTTCGCAGGTGTTTCCAAAAGGGCCAGTAGTTAGGGCTTATTGGTGCACTATTATAATTGAAACCTGGGTCTGCTCTTATGCCAATGATCCTAGAGAGCCAGAGAGCCGGAGTAAATCTCAAGCATCGAATCATCCAAGGTGAATCTGGGTCGTCTGATCGAGAAGAGACATGGCATAAATATGTGGATTTTGGGTGAAGGCCCAAAGTAAGCCTCAACTGTCATATTAAGGAGGACATGCAGTGTAAATCCATGGACTTCAGGTGAATACTCGAAGTGAATCTTAGTCATCCGATCCAGGAGGACACATGGTGACAGATTGGCCAATTCGGTAATTCGGAGTTCATGAAAATGGGAAGGGTGTTAGCGTTGAAACTCCTTAAGCATGAAGTCCCGAAGCCTAAAGGGCCAAAGTGTTGGGGCATGATCACATCACCTGGAGGTGATGTGGAACCCATAATTATGAAGTGACGTGGCTTGCAGATGTCACCTAGGATGACGTGGACACATGTGATGTGTACCACATGTCACTAAGTTTTGAGCATTTGGAGTATTCAAAAGTCGATTAGAATGTGACATGTGTCACCCACCTGATTGGGCCACATGTCCGCTTCCAGAATTTCTCCACATGGCGATAGATCGTGTAGTGTGGAGACTGGGCACTCCAGAGGAGAAAGATGTGACAGGTTGCATTGGGTCGAAAACTCCCAAAGGCCCAAAGGCTAGAGTAGATATCGACCATTGATTCCAAAGGACACACGTCGAAGGATCTTTGACTTCGAGTGAAAGAACTCCGGGAGAAAGTGCAGGAGGGAAGTTTGAAACCTCCGAAGCACAAAGAATTGAAGCGATTCACAGTTGTTGATCTGTGGGAGGACACCTGTCGGTTGATCATGAACATTGGGGAAAATCATTCCAGGAGGAGGCAAGCAAGAAAAGTTGAGACTCCTAAAGTGGATCTCAATCATTGATCGTGAAAGAGGACAAGGACCGTTGATCCGGTCCTGGCTGAAATTTCCGAAATCCCAAAGTTCTAGACAAGCACTTTTTCAACTAAGCATCGGGTCTTGGTCATGGTCATATGCAGATTGAGAGCTAATAGAAGGAGGGCTAAGGGCCAAATTGGTTGTCTTCGAGACAGAAAAATGCTAAGGAAGGCTTTAGCCGTAGTTTCTAGTCGTGGCCACCTGGGAAGATGGTTTGAAGGAAGTGCCTGTGCAGGATGAGATTCTATGTCAACCAAGGATAACAGGACACTGTTATTTTCGGAGAATGGGGATATGATCTCCATGAAAAAAAAAATAAAAAAAAACATGTAGCATGGTTTGGCAATTTTGTTTACCATATGCATAATTCTAACAAAATGGTCACTTGCACATTTTGCAGAATTAAGGAGCTTAAGTACATCAGCTCAAAATGCATATTGAGGAAATGAAAGAAGGCGGAGGAGCCTCCAATCATGATAAGGAGGCTGAAGGCAAGAATACCATAGTTGGTAATGCAGAGACAAAGTCCAATGGATGAAGGGAAAAAGGAGAGCAGGAAACGTTAATAGAAATGGTAAGGAGCCTGAAGATGAAAGTGAAGAGCTACAAAGAAGACAATGAAAGACTGATGAGAGAGTAAATTCAGATAAATGCTTGAGTGTTACGGAGCTTAAATCAGTTGCAGAGACAAACGAAGAAGGTATCAAAATCAAGACAAGAGGAAGGAGGCAAGTGTCACGAAATAAGATATGATCATGGAAGAGTTGGTTATTCCAGAAGTGCCAGAAGAGATCGTGGAAACCACTCACCTCCTTACTCAGAAAGAATTTTTTATGCATTGGAAGATCCCATAAGCAATCTAGAGGTGTCTCCTGTCAGACACCAAAGAAGGAAACAAGAGGTAGATAGTTTGCAAGGAGAGATGAGGAATATCAAGGCACTTTCCTTCGATGGTGAAAGAGAAAGGGAAGATGATGTCGAAGCATGGTTGCTTTGGCTCAAGAGATATCAAGAGATATTTTCAGTTTCATAACTATTCATCAAATCTGGAAGCCAAGATTGCCACCTACCATTTACATGGGAAAGTTGCAATGTGGTGGGACCAACTGAAGTAAGTGGAACATGTTAATGAAAGTAGGATCACTTGGAAGCAGTTCAAGAAAAAATTCCATAAGGAGTACCTCTCAGAGCATTTCTATGACAAGAAAATGTAGGAATTCTTTGAACTCAGGTTGGGAAGCATGACTATGGCAGAGTACGAGAAGAAGTTCTTGGGATTGTTAAAGTATGTCAGGTTCATTAGTGATGAGAAAGTGAAAATGCAAATATTTCTAAGTGGAATTTCGGCCTTTTATAAGGAAAATATAAAGTATGATGAACCCAAGACCTTGACTGAAGCCATCAGGAAGGTTAAATACATGTATGAGCAAGGCCAGGGAAGAGATTCCTTGCAGAAATATTGGAAGGACAAGAAAAATGTGAAGTCCGATCAGAGGAGGAAAGGATTCAAACCTTCCTTCAATAGGAATGAGCCTAATAGAAATCATCAAGATCAATATGCTAAGGGATATTTCAAGAAGGAATATTCCTTGGGAAAAGGGGGAAGACCACCAATCCAATGTTGGGGATGCAAGGAAGATCATTTGTACAAGTATTGCCCACACAAAGAGGAAAGAGTGTAGACTATGCACAACATCCAAGAGGCTACAACAGTCGAAGATATGGGAAGAATATATGCATATTTAGATCGACAAGCAGAGTACCAGTCCAATATGATCAAAGTGGAAGGTAAGATCATAAATCAGCCTGTTTATATTTTGATTGATATAGGAGAAATTCATTGCTACATTGATCCTAAAATAGTGGATGGATTACATTTGGAGAAAATCAAACTTGGAAAAGAAAGCTTGGTTCAGTTAGCCACTGGAACCAAAAGAGGAATCCATGATATGGTAAGAAGTTGTTCCATAAGTCTTAGTGGCGTGAATACTAGTATTGATCTAAATATGATACCATTGGGGTCTTATAATATTCTGATTGGAATGGATTGGTTGGAAAAGAATCATGTTGTCCTAGATTGTCATAATACGACATTTACATGTCTTGATGGAAATGGAAAATAGAGCACTATGAAAGGAGTTCCAAGACCCATCTCTATAAGAGAAATTTCTACCTTACAGCTAAAAAGATGTTTTAGGAAAGGATGTCAATTGTATGCAACTCATGTGGAAGAGTCAAACAATACAAAGGGGCCAAGCCTTGAAGATTTCTAGGTACTACATGAATTTGAAGATGTATTCCAAGAAATATCCATATTGCCACCAAGAAGGGAGATAGATTTCTCAATTGATTTAGTGTCACGAGTTGCCCTGGTGTCAAAAACACCTTACAGAATGAGCACACCAGAGTTAAAATAATTACAAATGCAGTTGGAGGAATTGTTGAAGAAAGGGTACATACGTCCAAGTGTGTCACCTTGGGGAGCACCAGTAATTTTTGTCAAAAAGAAGGATGGAACCTTGAGACCGTGTATTGACCTTTGACAGCTGAAAAAGTGCACTATAAAGAACAAGTACCCTCTACCTTGAATTGATGACCTCTTTGATCAGATAAGAGGAGAAAAGATATTTTCAAAAATTGACCTGAGGGAAGGATACCATCAGGTAAGAATCAAGGAAGAAGACATTCATAAGATAGCCTTTAGGACTAGGTATGGGAATTATAAATTTGTAGTGGTTCCATTTGGACTGACCAATGCACCAGTTGTCTTCATGTGCTTAATGAATGAAATATTCAGAAATTATTTAGATAATTTTTTCATAGTATTCATGGATGACATACTTACCTATTCTAAGTCTGAAGAGGAGCATGAAAATCACTTAAGACTGGTGTTGCAAGTACTGAGAGAACATCAGTTGTATGCCAAGTTGAGTAAGTGTTCTTTCTATCAAAAGTAGATCCATTACTTGGGACACATTATTTCAGAGAAGGGAATAGCAATAGATCCAGAGAAGATCAAATCCATTAGAGGATGGCCAACACCCATAAATGTGTTAGACGTCAGATCTTTTATGGGATTAGTTGGCTACTACAGAAGGTTCATAGTAGGGTTCTCTAAGATTTCTCATCCCATCAATACTTTGCAAAAGAAGGGAAATAAATTTGAATGGACACTCAAGTGTGAAAAGAGTTTTAATATGTTGAAGGAATTACTCACTAGTGCACCTGTGTTAAAGATTGCTGACCAAATGAAAGTTTTGTGGTATTTACAGATGCATGTAAGGAAGGACTTGGGGGAGTCCTCGTGCAAAAAGGACATGTCATTGGATATGAGCCCAAAAAGATTAAGGAACATGAGAGGAACTGTTCCATGCATGATTTGAAACTTTCTTCCATTGTTCATGCCTTGAGGATGTGGAGGCATTATCTCATGGGGAAGAAATTTGAATTAAGGACGAACCACATTGGCCTGAAGTATCTTTTTGAATAGCCAACCTTGAATGCCAGGCAAACAAAATGGCTGGAATTTTTAAGTGAATATGACTTCGATATCAAGAATATCAAGGGAAAGGAGAATAAAGGTGTTGATGCACTTAGTAGAAGAGTGCATATCATGCATGCTACTGCTGTCAGTAGGCATCAATCAGACTTGAAGAGCAGAATTTTAGATGGTATTGTTATAGACCAACATTACATACAGGTAAAGGAAAACTTACAGCAAGGAGATGTACAATAGAAAATAAAGGAGTATGAGATAAAGGAAGACAGACTACTCATGCATAAAAATAGAATCTACGTTCCTAGTTCTGGAGAACTGAGGAATTTTGTACTGAAGGAAATGCATGATGTTCCTTATGCTGGACATCTCGTTTACCAAAAAACAATTACAGCAGTAAGAAGCCAGTTCTTTTGGTCGATAATGAATAAGAATGTTGTTGATTACATCACTCGATGTATGGAATGCAGAAGGTGAAGGATGAGCATAGGCACCCAGCGGGTTTGTTGCAGCCATTGCCAATTCCAGATAAGAAATGGGTAGTCATCACCATGGATTTCATCACAGGATTACCCAGAACGAATAAGAAACATGACTCAATCATGGTGGTGGTTGACAAATTAACAAAGGTTTCTCATTCTGTGCCTATGAAGACAACGCATACAGTGGCTAATATTGCAAAAAGTTTCATGAAGGAAATTGCTAGGTTGCATGGGATACCTAGGACAATTGTCTCGGACAGAGATACAAAGTTTACCTCCAACTTCTAGAGGGGATTGTTTAAAGGATTTGGCACAAATCTAAACTTTATCACATCATATCATCCCCAAATAGATGGGAAAACATAGAGGGTCAATCGAATAATTGAAGACATGCTGAGAATGTATGTGATGGATAAGCCATCT
Organism: Picea mariana; assembly: GCA_032191745.1. Taxonomy (NCBI): domain Eukaryota; kingdom Viridiplantae; phylum Streptophyta; class Pinopsida; order Pinales; family Pinaceae; genus Picea; species Picea mariana. The sequence continues at coordinate 73 of JASDQU010560003.1, read as the reverse complement.
AAGTGGGAAGATTACTTACACTTGGTTGAGTTTGCATATAATAATGGGTATGAAGCATCATTGGGAATGATCC
>JASDQU010560001.1:60650-76801 GCA_032191745.1 Picea mariana | reverse complement strand
CTTTCATGCAGGTTATCAACGATATGTTAGCTAGTCAATGGACCATGTCTCAGTCCTTGGCACAGGTGGCTGATAGATTGGCTAGAGTGGGCACCCCAGATACACAAGTCTCGCATGCAGCACAGGGGAACTCAGGAGCAGGCAGTATACCACAGTCACCCTCTCGCACATACACCTCTATGAGTAGGATTCCCAGACCCTTGTTTCCCAGTTTCCAGAGGGCACCCCCGTTAGCAGCACCGCCACCGATAGCACAGAGGCCACCCACTCATGCCGATGACATTGCAGAGTATAGGAGGGAGTACACAACATTGGGTCATGACTTCCATCAGGACATGACCTTAGTCATGTACTGTGGACTCAAACTCAGGAACCGCCCCAGAGAGCCGCAGAGGGGAGGACCACAATAGCAGTAGGGGCATAACCTCGATTTCATCCGAAAAGTTGGGAAACTCACNAGTCCCGCATGCAACATAGAGAAACTTGGGAGCAGGAAGTAGACCCCAGTAACACTCTCACACATACACCTCTGTGAGTAGGATTCCCAGACCCTTGTTTCCTAGTTTTCAGAGGGCACCCCTGGTAGCACCACCACCACCGATAGCACAGAGGCCACCCACTCATGTCGACGACATTGCAGAGTATAGGAGGGAGTATGCAACATTGGGTTGTGACTTCCATCAAGACATGACCTTAGTCGAGTACTGTGGACTCAGACTTAGGAACCTCCCCAGAGAGCCACAGAGGGGAGGACCACAACAACAGCAGGGGCATAACCTTGATTTCATCCGAAAAGTTGGGAAACTCACCATCCCTTCTTTCGACGGATCGTCCAAATACACCACTAGATCTTGGGTACAGAAGCTAGACACGTATTACAAGCCCAAGCAGATGACCGAGACAGAGGCCTTCAGTTTCATGACCTTACACTTGGAGGGTGAGGCACATGAGTGGTGGTACCATGGAATGGTGACATTAGGTCATAGTTGCATCACCTCTTATAGGGATTTTATAGATAAGCTCATGGATAGGTTTGATAGGAAGGATCCCGAGATACACTTCAGGGATCTAGCCCAGTTGAGACAAACTGGCACAACAAAGGCATTCATCACAATGTTTCAGCGAGTAGCCATGGTAGTGATAGATATATTAGAGCCCAAGATGATCATGCTATTCACAGAAGGACTCATAGAGTCGTTGAGAGGATGGGTGAAGGCATACAGGCCTCCCAGTTTGCAGGATGCCATGCTTCACACTCAAGATTTGGCCGACTCAGTGCCAAAGGCTAAAAATTTCTCCAAACCATTTGTTCCCCAGAGGAATCGAGACAGGAAGCCATTCCAGAGAGAATGGAAGGGCAAGGATAAGTTGGATGATGAGACTAGGCAAGAGATTATGAGGAATAAGCTTTTCTTCAGTTGGAGAGATCCTTGGGTCCTAGGTCACAGGTGCATGGGCAAGGGAGAGATTCATTATATTGAGGTAGAAACAGACAGCGTGGATAGTGAGGAGGAGGAGCAGGACAATGGATCCACTAGTTCAGAGGAGGAGTCAGCACGAGTAGAGAAGCAGCCTCCCAGTAGACCACCGACACCGACAGGAGCCCATCCTCTAGTAGTCCCACAACCGCCAGAATAGGCTAACAGGAGGAAACCAACAAAGGGTGTGTCATAGTGACCCTTTCTAGTGCTCCTAGGTATGATACCCTCCATATCAAAGGGATTATTCAGGGGAAATAGGCAATCGACCTGATAGATGGTGGGGCCACTCACAACTTCATCAACGCTTCACTAGTATCGAGATGGGTACTTAAAATAGAGGAGTTTGAGGGGTTTGATGTTGTGGTAGAAGATGGCCACACAATGGAGTGTCTATATAGAGTTCCAAACTTAGAGATGAAGTTAGAAAACTACACAATGAGAGACACATTTTATGTGGTTGACCTATCAGACACAGATGTGGTGTTAGGAGTTCAGTGGATGATTACCTTGGGAAAAATCACTACCAACTACCAAACCTTGGAAATGGGATTCAAAGATCATGATGGGAAGAAGGTTGTTATAAAAGGTATGTCGTTAGGAGCACCTAGGGTAGTTTCAGCCAAGAGAATGGAGAGGATATTTTGACATGGGGAGGTAGCATATGCCACAAAATGCTTGATCACTACTCAGAATGTTTCGAAAGGTCGACAACAATACCATACTAAGATCAAGAATTTATTGGGATGACATCAGCAGGTCTTTGAGGCAATTACACCAGGGAGGCCAGCTGATAGGGGGTTTGAGCACACCATTGAGTTGGAGGAGGGGGCCAAACCTGTTATCACCCCCCCCTATCATCATCATAGGAGGTTCAAGGATGAGATAGAGAAGGCAATCAAGGAATTGCTGGCGATGGGACACATCAGACTGAGCAACAAGCCATTTTCTTCTTCAATTGTCTTAGTTCTGAAGAAAGATGGCACCATGAGGATGTGCATTGATTACCGAGCCTTGAACAAGAAAACCATCAAGAACCGATACCCTATCCCATGCATTGATGAGTTTATGGATGAACTTACTGGGGTAGTTTTCTTCTCAAAAATTTATCTATGCTCTAGATATCATCAGATCAACATCCGAGAGCAGGACATAGAGAAGACGACATTTCGATGTCATTTTGGACACTTCGAGTTCCTGGTTACGCCATTTGGGCTAACCAATGCACCCGCTACATTCCAGTCTTGCATGAACCATATATTCAGGGATTAGTTAAGGAAATCAGACTTGGTTTTCTTCGATGACATCTTGATCTATAGCCGGTCATGGCAAGAGCATATGAGGCACCTGGATGTGGTATTGAGCATCATGGAGGCACAGTCATTATATGCAAAAGAGTCCAAGTGCGAGTTCGATATGAAAGAGCTTCTTTACTTAGGCCACACTATTAGTGCAGAGGGGGTAGAGGTGCACCAAGAGAAGATCAGGTCCATTCTGGATTGGTCGACACCCAAGAACATGACAGAATTGAGTAGCTTATTTAGGCTATGCAGCTATCACAGGCGGTTCATCCGGGGTTTTTCTCATCTTGGAGCACCGCTGACAGATCTTACCAAGCATGGGGCCTTCATATGGATCAAGAAATAACAGGAAGCCTTTGATCACATGAAATAAGTCATGGGAACTTGTCCAGTGTTGTCACTACCTTCACCCTGCCATTTGTACTAGAGTGTGACGCATCCGGCGAAGGGATCCATGCAGTTTTGATGCAGGGAGGACACCCCATTGTATTTGAGAGTTGGAATCTTATTCAACCTGAGAGGTTGTACTCCATTTATGAAAAGGAAATGTTGGCAATCATGCATGCCTTGATCAAGTTCAGACAATATTTGGTAGGCAACAAATTCGTGGCCAAGACCGATCACAACACTTTGAAGTATTTCCTTGAGCAGAACGACCTCAGTGAGCGCCAAAAGAAATGGGTGACAAAGGTACAGGCATTTGACTTTGACATAGAGTATGTCAACGGGAAGAAGAACATTGTGGTCGATGCACTATCGAGGAGACCTGTGACATGTTCTTTGATGGAGATTTCAGCAAATTGGAAATCCCACTTGTTAGTGGAATATTCCAAGAACAAGTTCGCTTGTGANAGATACAAGATGACCAGTATATGGTCATTGATGATGTCATATTTTACAAGGATAGAGTCTACTTGGTGCCATATTCAGGGCTTAAGAAGAATATCCTCACCGCAGTTCATGATTCACCTCTAGCAGGCCATCAGGGGTTTTTCAAAACCTATAGAGATATCAGAGAGAGGTTCTCATGGAATGGCCTCAAACAAGATGTTATGAGACACATGAGTGAGTGTGTGACTTGCCAGTAGAAAAAGTTAGAGAATGCTCTTCCAGCAGGGCTACTTCAGCCACTCGTCATTCTAGAGTAGAAATGGGAGAGTATATCTATGGACTTCATCACTGGTCTACCCAAGGTCTAGGGTAAGGACTCTATCTATGTAGTGGTCGACAGATTGACCAAGTTTTCTCAGTTCTACACCATATCGATAGAGTACAATGCAGTTTAGGTAGCCGATCTTTTCTTCAGGGAGGTCTTCAGACTTCATGGGTTGCCGAAGAACATCATCAGTGACAGGGACAGTAAGTTCATAGGGAAATTTTGGAGAGAGTTTTTTCGGTTGGTGGGGATAGAGTTGACACCTAGCACCAACTATCACCCTCAGACAAATGGGCAGACCGAGATTGTCAACAAGTGGGTTGAAGGGTATTTGAGGAACTATGTAGGAGGACAACAAAGAACGTGGGTAAAGTGGTTACATTTAGGAGAGCATTGCTACAACACCACCTTCCACGTGTCCATTGGTATGACACCCTTCCAAGAATTGTATGGATATGATTCTCCCACTTTGGTAGACTTATTCTTCGAGGAGAGAAAATCTTCTAAGGCCAAGGATTGGATCATAGAGAGTAAGGAGATTCTCAAGTTGTTGAAAGAGAACTTGCAGATGATGCAAAATCGATAGAAGATAAGTGCAGAGAGGCATAGGATAGAGCACATCTTTGAGGTTGTTGATTTGGTTTTCTTGAGACTCCAAACCTACAGACAGTCATCTCTAAAGAAGAATGGGGCCGAGAAGCTCAAGCCCAGATTTTATGGTCCTTACAGGATCATGCGCCGGGTAGGAAATGTTGCTTACGAGCTAGATCTTCTAGAGGGGAGGAAGATTCATAACGTGTTCCATGTGTGTTGCCTTAAAAAGGAAGTGGGACAATTCATTAGCACATCAAAGGAGATTCCCCCATTGGATGAGGAGGGACAGTTGGAGTTAGTTCCGGAGGAGGTTTTGGAGTTCCGGGAGCAGAAACTCAGGAGCAGGGTCATCATAGAGCGTTTGATTAGATGGAGAGGGATTCCAGTAGAGGACACTACTTGGGAGAAAGAGAAAGTGTTGCAACACCCTGGACTGGTATTGCTTGAGGACAAACAATTTCAGGAAGGGAGGACTATAATGTCTCTTTCCAAATAGGAGCTCCAGAGAAGAGGCTTAATTGTCTAAACTGCCCCGTTAGACTAGAGCTAGGGCCAAAGAGGGGTAAACAGGGTTACTAGAGGTCACTCCAGTCACAGGTGTTATATTCAGGCAGTGACATTGAGCTAAAAAGGGTTAAAAGTGCTTCTAAGCCATTATGAGATAAAAATAGAAGTCAACAGTGAATTAGGGTTTCAACAGTGATTTAGGGTTTTGGAAGTCAATAGTGAATTAGGGGTTCAGCATGATTTAGGGTTTTGGAAAGATATAAAGGAAGGGTCAAGGACCTAATTCATCATTATCTATATTATGAATTGTCATTGAGGAGAAGAGGCGCATCTCAGGAGAGATAGTTCAGTGTATTCTAGGAGGAAGACACCAGTTGGCTGATTTCGGTGTTGAAAGACACACCCTAGTCACTGAGAAGATCATCCAGGTATTCCATCATTCTTCATTGATTCTGCAGTGCTCCCATATTCTGGGTATTATCTTTTATTTTCTTATTTGTATTCCAGCTAAGATCCTTTGTCTTTTGATCTACTCGAGTATTGTCAGTTTATTTAGCTGCATTCGACGATTTTGTAATCCACAGAGATATCATAATACAAACTTTGTAGTCCTTTGTCGCGTTTATTATTTGTATGATCATTTATATGTTGTAAACCTTTGATACTACACACACATTAGAAACGTTTCCTAGACTAGCCAAGTCAGGAACATTACAAAGAATAAAGTTATATGTTTTAATTTTAAGTTTTAAATTTTAAACTAAAAATTAAATGTTAAAAATTGCTAAATTTCTTAATTTAATTGGTTAAAACTAAAGTTAAAAGTTAATTTAAAAGTTAAAAATTTAATTTAAGTTAAAATTTAGAACCCTGACAAATTCATGATATTTAAGGATTTAAGTTATGATTTTAAGTTTTAGAATCAAGAAACAAGTTTCTAATAAAATTAAATTAAAAATAAATAAATTTGATGTTGAAAACTAATCATTTATGATTTAAAGAGAAAATTTGTCATTTTTACCATAAAAAATTTAATTTTAGATAAATAAGTTTAGAGATTTAAAACTATTAATAAAGTTTAATTTATAATAGATAAATGTATAATATTAATTATTAGCTAGAGCTATTTCTAAGGGATAAACATAAATATATTTCTTTTTCCCCTTTAATTTCTCTTTCTGGTTGCTTTGCTTAGTCGTTTTTCCAAAAAAATTTAGGTGGGTGGGTTGGCAGACTCACGAGTTTTCATTTATACTCATGCTTATGTATCACAAGTCTGACCAACAGCTTCCTCATTCCATACTGGTGGGTTGTCCGATTAGCAGGGTAAAAATTGTATTTCTATTGTTCCATGTCCGCCAAACATCACCATAAGTTCCGCGATATACAAATTGAGAGTTGAACTCTCAAGATTGCGCTTCTATTCTTTCGTGACATACAAACAACCTCGGGGGTTCCACGATATACAAATTGGCCGTCAGACTCCTCCATCATGCCAAAATAATAATAATAATCTTTCTAAGTTGATTTGGTTGCTTCTATTTTTATATGTGCATAAAATTTAATTTGTTGAGTTAATTAAAAGTTAATTTAAGTGGAAAGATTCTCCTCAATATCATTTAAACTAAATAGTTAACCACCTCCTATTTTGTATTCCTTGCAAGGTTGTGAATCCTGGAGCGAGTATGCCAACAACTACGTACCCATGTCAGTTGAGTTATAAACTGAAGGTATTTGTGAAATGTTTTCTTTCTGAGGTAACCTACTATGGACATTGATTTTGTCAAAGCCTTTTGCAGAGTCCTGCAGCAGATTCAGAAACTTGTACACCAAGTGTGAAAAACAGAGTTCAATCAGGTTTCGACTATTACAAACAATGAATACAAAAACAAAAGACCACGTTGTTTGTCGAATCCCGAAATGAAAAAAGGTCGTGGGCCCATCACTTTGGGTTTCAGGGTTCAGGGTTTGGCGATTACAAATGCCAAACATTGACACACAACAACTCCCAAATCACAAAAATGCGAATGGAATGTGGGCCCAGCAATTTCGAGTTTCGGTGTTTGGTAAAACAAAGGAACTCCAGGCACTTGTAATAAGTGAACTCCAAAATGAGAAATTACAAACTTATAATTAAAATGATTTTTAGATCATATATGCTCCAACAAGTGATTTTGGGATAAATGTAAAACCGGATTCCCAATCAGTAAAAACAAGAAATTGTTGTGTTTGTTCATAAAATGAATTTTTATCAAGAGATAAAATGAGTTTACAAACTCAGTAAAATATAAACGCGGAGCAGAGCTCCAAATACAAAGTAAAATTTGATTAAAAAATGTTTTCAAGATCTCAAAAATTACAATCCGTTTTAGGTACTTATACAAAACGAAAATTGCCCCTTCGATCTCTAAAATAATTTGATTAATGCGGTGATGGTGTCTCAAGCCTACAAAGGTTAAGTCGGCCACTGTTTAAGCAATTTCAAACAATTTAGTAAATCGATGCTAAGTCCTCGAGTCTTGAAGAGTCAAGACTACCACCGATCCGTCGCTATCCAGGCGATGAAACGATTAATCTCGGACATACTCCCTCTTAATCATTTCAAGGCAAAACAAACTAAAACATGTAAAAAAAAAAATTGCTGCAAACAATGCCTTACAGCTTGCAGATCCCAATATTACTACTATTCTTTTTAAACAATTCATTTCCCAAAGGCTTCGTAAAAATGTTTGCAAATTGTTCTTCAGATCTGTAGAACTGAACATAAATCTCATTACCACTTACTAGCTCTGGAATGAAATGATACCCTGTATCAATGTGCTTACTTTGTTTTTGAAAAACGTGATTCCTTGACAATGCAATGGCAGACTTATTGTCACAAACAATCTGGGTTGCATCATTCTGGTTAGGCAACAATTCATTCAATACCCTTCTCATCCATACAACTTGACATCCAGCTACAGTTTTTGCAACATACTCTGCCTCAGTGGAAGATAGAGTCACAATGGGTTGTTTCTTTGATGCCCATGCCACTGCTCATGATCCAAGACTAAAAATATACCCAGGTGTGCTTTTCCTGTCATCAATGGAGCCTGCAAAATGACTATCAATATATCCGATCATCTCAAAGTTTAAGCTTGATGTGTATCGGATACCAAAATTAGTTGTTCCAACAACATATCTCAGGATTGTCTTTCCTTCTTGCCAATGAGTACTGTTTTGAGTCTCCATGAATCTGGAAATCAAAATCACAACAAACATAGTGTCAGGTCTGGTGGTTGTTAAGTACATAAGGCTTCCAACCAGCCTCTTATACATGGTTGGATCAACATATGATCCTTCATCATACTTGCTCAGTTTAACACTAGTTTCCATTGGTGTTGCAGCTGGCTTGCAATTTAACATTCTAAACCTTTTTAGCACTTCATTTGCATAGTTAGTTTGACAAATGAAAATGCCATCATCAGATTGATCTACTTCAATTCCAAGGAAAAATTTCATGAAACCTAAATCAGTCATCTCAAACTCCGTTTTCATGGCATTTTTAAAATCATATAGAGATAGATCTCCAGTAAAAATCAGGTCATCAACATACAAACAAACAAGCAAAATTTTACCTTTCTGGTCTACCTTTGTATACAGAGTTGGTTCACTTGGACTTCTGCTGAATCCAACACTGATTAGGTATTCATCAATCATGCTATACCAAACTCTGGATGCCTACTTCAATCCATATAAATATTTCCTTAACTTATAAACCTTATCTATGTGTTTATCAATCTCATAACCCGGAGGTTGTCTTAGATAAGCCTTTTCTTCCAAATATCCATTCAAGAATGTAGACTTAACGTCCATCTAATGCATGATCCATCTATTCTGAGCTGCAATAGCTAAGANCATAACCCGAAGGTTGTCTTACATAAACCTCTTCTTCCAAATATCCATTCAAGAATGCATACTTAATGTCCATCTAATGCATGATCCATCTATTCTGAGCTGCAATAGCTAAGACCATCCTTACTGTGTCAATCCTTGCTACAGGAGCAAATGTTTCATTGTAATCAATATCGAGTTGTTGACTAAACCCTTGAGCTACAAGTCTTTCCTTGTACTTCTCAATATCACCTTCTGCATTCAACTTAGTCTTAAAAACCCACTTAACACCAATACTTTTCTTGCCTTCAGGTAAATTGACAAGATCCCAAGTGTTATTCATTTCAATGGAATAAATCTCCTCATCCATTGCTTTTATCCAGATATCCTCTTTAGCAGCTTCATCATAACTTACAGGATCATAAGCTATAAATGCAAAATTTGAAATATGATCTACCTCTTCATTCTGATCATATAATTCTCTTAAACTTCTAGTTTTGTTTCCTTTAAATTTGTTTTTCGATGAAGCTAAAGAAGGATCTGATTCAATGCTTACCTGTGAATCTGTTTGATGTCCACCATGTCCAGATGGCTCACCACGCTCATGAGTTCTTGGCGTTCTAAATTGAGATGGGATGAAATCTGGTGCTAGCCTTGTTGGACTTCTTATTGCAGGTGTATGTACATGTGGAACCATCTGTCTATCTTCTTCACTCTGCTCAACTCCATTATCATCTTCACGGGGTAACACAACTCCCTCTGAAATTGATTTGTCAATACTTCCATCCCAGGCTTCATCTTCTTTAAACTGAACATCTCTGCTAATTACATATTTCTGAGTGATGGGATTGTAGAGTTTATATGCCCTGGATTCTTCAGTGTATCCAGCAAAGATACATCTCTCGCTTCTGTCATCCAACTTTCTCCTCATTTCTGTAGGTACATGCGCAAATGTAACACATCCAAAAATTCTAAAATGAGAAACATTGCAAGACTTACCATCCCAAGCTTCTTGAGGTACATGATCCCTCATGGTCTTGGTTGAACTTCTTTTCAAGATAAAAACAAAGAAAAGAACTGCATCTCCCTAATATTCATTTGAAAGATGCTTCTCTTTCAACATGCTTTGAGCCATATGCATGATGTTTCGATTCTTCCTTTCAGCCACTCCATTTTGCTGTGGAGTATATCGAGCAGTAAACTGCCTTTTAATTCCATGAAGATCACAAAATTCAATGAATTCATTCAATTTATACTCACCTCCTCTATCAGACTAGAAGATCTCAATGGTTCAACCACTCTCATTCTCAACCATAGACTTAAATTTCTTAAAAACATCAAAGGCTTCAGACTTCTGTTTCAACAAATACAACCAAGTCTTCCTACTGAAATCATCAATGAAAGTCATAAAATAAACACAACCATTCAAAGAATGCATTTGCATAGGTCCAAATAAATCTTTGTGGACAATTTCCAGTGGAGCTTTTGCTCTGTAGGAAACACCTGAAACAAATTTATCTCTGTGATTTTTTCCAAGTATGCAGCTCTCACAAGAGCTTGTAAGTTGCTGAATACAAGGTAACCCTTTTACCATTTGTTTCTTCTGTAACAGATCTAATCCACCAAAATGTAAATGACCATATCTCAAATGCCATAGCCAAGATTCATCTGAACTTCCAGCTTTATAAGCATACATAGAACCACTCAAATCATTTCACATAACAAGTGGAAACATTCTATTCTTGGTCATCTCTACTTTTGCAATCAACTGTTTGCTGGGAAATTCATCGTAGATTGTACATACCTTGTTCTTGAAGAACACTCTGTACTTTTTCTCCATCAGTTGTCCAACACTAATAAGATTTCATTTTAAACCAGGCACAAAATAAACACCATCAATATTTCTTCTTTGATTATTCTTAGTGTAGACTCGAACTACATCTTTACCATTAGCTGTAACCTTACAATCATTTCCCAATTTGACTTCAAACTGAATACTAGTATCAACGGAAGAAAGTAAGTCTTTATTACCATTCATGTGGTTATTGCAACCACTATCCAAAAACCAAATATCATTGGCACTTTACTGAGTGACATTACAAGTCAAGAACACAAGATTTTGATGATCCTCAGACTCATTTGTGATATGTGCAGAGTGCTTTCCAGCATCTGCCTGTTTCTTCCAACATTTGTTAGCAAAATGCCCAAACTTCTTACAATAATAGCATTGCACGTTAGTTTTATCATACCTTTGATTTTCTTATTGCTAGGGTTTGCTACTGCTCCCTCTTAAAGTAGGAGGATTCTGCTGGGGCTTCTGCTCATACTTGGATTCAGCTCTGTTGTCCCTTGGACTAGAAAATCGACCCCCTCTTCCATGAGTGTGAAATCTTCCTCTGCTTCTTCCTCTGGTAACATGTAGTTGGGATTTGAAAGCATGCTCCAATGATCCTTCTTCATATCTAGATATCCTAGATTCATGAGCAACAAGAGAACCAATTAACTCATCAATTTGCATTAAACTTAAATCTTTAAATTCCTCTATGGGAACAACAACAGGCTCAAACTTGTTGGGCAAACTTCTCAGCACTTTCTCAATAACTCTTTTATTCTCAACATCATCTCCATACTGCTGGAGCTGGTTCACAACACTCATTACTTGAGTCATGAAAGTATCAACACTTTCATTATCCTTCATCTTTAGATTTTCGAAGTCCCTTCTCAAGTTCTGCAACTTGACTGTCTTCACCTTGGACACCCTTTGATAATAGGTTTCAAGAATGTTCCAAGGCATCTTCGAAGATGTAGCACTAGCAATTTTCATAAAAATGGATTCATTTAATCCTTGTTGGATTAATCCAAGAACTTTATTATCCTTCTTCCTATTTTCCTTCAGTAAAACACGGTCAACATTAGACATAGCCAATTTTGCTGCAGCATCAGCTAGCTCGGCATAACCATCAATAACATAAGTCCACAAATCCTGAGAATGCAGAATCATCCTCATCCGAATGTATCAGGAGTCATATGACTTCTTGCTCAAAACAGGAACCTGAATTTGAGAAGAACTACCACCAGACACAACCATTTATAAAAATTGATAGAAGTTAAATAAACATTCATGCAGAAAAATAGGAAAGTGAAATTGGGCACCAACAGGAATTGTGTATGCTGAAATGAGCAACTGACAGTATGCTCTAAAGGATAGACTGGCAGCTCTGATACCAAATGTGAAAAACGAAGATCAATCGGGTTTGGGAGATTACAAACGCCAAATACAAAAACAAAAGACCACACTATTTGCCAAATCCCGAAATGTGAAAAGGTTGTGGGCCCAACACTTTGGGTTTCGAGGTGAAAATGTGGGCCCAACAATTTCGGGTTTCGGTGTTTGGTAAAGCAAAGGAACTCCAAGCACTTGTAATAAGTGAACTCAGAAATGTGAAATAACAAATTTATAATTAAAATGATTTTTTTAAATCATATAGGCTCCAACAAATAATTTTGGGATAAATGTAAAACCGGATTCCCAATCGGTAAAAACAAGAAATTATTGCGTTTGTTTAGAAAACGAATTTTTATCAAAAGATAAAATGAGTTTACAAACTCAGTAAAATATAAACGCAAAGCAGAGCTCCAAATACAAAGTAACCAATTTGATTCAAAAATGTTTTCATGATCTCAAAAATTACAATCCATTTTAAGTACTTATACAAAACGAAAATTGCCCCTTCAATCTCTAAAAGAATTTGATTAAGGCGGTGATGGTGTCTCAATCCTGCAAAGGTTAAGCCGGCCACCGTTTAAGCAATTTAAAACAATTTAGTAAATCGATGCTAAGTCCTCGAGTCTTGAAGAGTCAAGACTGCCACTGATACGCTGCTATCCAGGCCACTGCCACTGATACGCTGCTATCCAGGCCGTGAAATGATTAATTTCTGACACCAAGGAAGGGTGGACAATGACTCTAACTCCGCTTCCAGTCTGATAAAAAATAATCAACCTCTTAGAAAATGCTTCAGAGTATTGCACTTCAAGTCCATCTGATAATTGCACTTGCTTCAATTCCTGGGAAATCCCACCATTCCATGCCCCATAGTCATGCTTCTCAATTAAGGAAGCATTATCACCGGTTATGGCAGTTACGAGATCTGCAGCAAGTCCAACTGAGTTGGCTGAATGGGCATGGGAATTTCCATCAACCGATTTCAACTGCTGAGGACAACGAAGAGGGAAAGCATATGCAGATGCAGAAAGACATTGTTCAGAACGTAGATCAGCTCGTTGTTGAAATGCATTTACTTCAAATGCCCCCAAATGTTGGCCCTACTGCGACAGATGTTCCTGGTTCCATACCAGACAAAATAGGAAAACCACAGCTTTCTTGTACCGTCCATGGTAACTTACTGTCCAAACCAGTATGCTCCAATGACAGGCTCTGTATGTTCGAACAGGATACTTGAATATCCGGGCTCTCCATCTCCCAAAATAGTTCAGTCCTTGACACCTCAAAAATTCAACACTAAAATCCAAACCCGCAAACAAATGGCTCCGGTATTTAAGAACGAAATTAAACAACCCGTATTATACTGTCACAGTGGGAAGGAAGTCGGGCTTCTCAATTGTCTTATCAGCGAACGCATTCCCCCGGCCCTCATACATACCAGACACCAGAATCTGGAGTGACCGCCTTTTTATTATATGTGAAAACCATATTGTCCAGGTTCATGGGAAGAACTACTGTGTTTTGGTCATATTTTTTCCAATATCTAATCGGATTCACATCAGAAAGATTTTTAAGTGCTGCAATAACCTACAGACGAGCAAACAAATCTACGTGATCGGCTTAAGAAGCTGCCAGAGATATTCAGCCTGCACTAAAAAATAACTCCAAGTTATGAAAAATTCCATGGTAAAAACTCCCGTCATAGAATAAGCGCTGAGTCTAAAGCTCAATATACACCCTCAGTTATATAGGATAATGACAGAGTCTAAAGGTCAATTTCCACCCTTGGTTTTATAGAATAAGTGCAGAGTCTAAAGCTCAATCTACAACCTTCGTTTTATAGAATAAGCGCAGAGTCTAAAGCCTCCAATCTACACCTCTAGAGTAAGCCCACTTCTCACCAAAAGATGCCTCCACATATGATTAGAGCACCAGAGATTTACATGCTTCGAATTTTAGTATTTTTTAAATTAAATTAAATTATTACAAATAATAAAAAATCCAAACCTCTGGAACAAAAAGGCGATTCAATGTATATGATGATGACATTTAACTATTATGCCTTTTCAAACTCATAAATTATACGCGATGTGACATTCTTTATATGCAAATGAAGACAAACGTATTGAGTAAGGAATCATTTTGCAGTCTACATAAAGAGTTGTCTCTGCTCAATGCTTGATCTTAATTGGGGGGAATGATAAATATAAGTATTGAGACCATGTATTCAAATCTGCTTGTGATAATACTGCCATCTAAACTACAGAAGATGGGAACAAAAAGGAAATATTCACGCTGAACTAGAAGGAACTCGAAGCAAAAGGCAGCCGTAACAAATCTGGCAAACTTGCAGAAGTTGGAAGAGGACTATAATTCTGACGGTCATTATAATGCTTCCTTCGACCCCTCTCTCTTGCTTCAGTGAACAGAATCTGATAAGGCTGCCTGCTTGGCACATCCTTACAACAAAGAGCTCCGAAAACACACTGCCCCTTGCATAACAACTCTCAAATGCTTCAAATGTTTGTAATCCCAACTTATTAGGGATATAATGGTAATGAATCTACATAACTAAGTTCAGTTGTAATGATGATACCTATCTTCAACATTTCATACTTAGTCATTTTCTCGATCGTAGGTTCCGAGCTAGTGGACTCAAAATTACGGTTATATTGTTCTGTGTCTTCTAAACAACACTCAAAATTCCGCAATATACAAATAGCCCAAAACCCCATAATCAAAGAAGTGGCTAAGTATGCAATGAAGAAATAGTCGTTCGGACTCGAACTCGAACTTTTGTTTTCACAAATTTCAATCATGATACATGCACACTTCCCTTTAACCGATGGTTTTCACTGATTTTGGAGGACAAATGCGTCGCGTTTTTATTTTTGACCTCACCATCGATACTGCCATACCATTTTGAAAACACGTGTTAGGGTTTGATTTATTTCAAAGGTCCAAGAACATTTAAAAACCACTTTCATAAGCTCCTATACTACTTTGGATGTACAACATGGATTTATTAGTTTTATTGATGGAAATATTGAAAATCTTAACCACCCTGAAGGAAATATTGACTTACTAAAGTCTTAAATTTATTTTTGGCCTGCCTGAATTTGTATTATATATTACAAATATAAATTTCGCGACTTTGAAAAAATCGTTGTATTTTTCAATGTATTAGCATTGTCTACAAAGTTGAAACAGGATTTCTCTCCTTACCTCCAAATTCCCGCAACCTCACATTTAAATAATGTTCTGCCCTCCATTATATGATCTCAGTTCAACTCGAGTCTTTCCTGACCTAAATTCGATCACTTTACATAAAAAAATGGAGTCTTCGAGTTCCATTAGGCTATCCTCGGGGATAAAATCAATTGGGTATTTGAATATTTGATTGAGTATTCAAAACTTTTATTCAGTATTAAAATGATTATGAATGAGAACGACTTTTCTGATATTTTCTCCCTAAGAAAGAGGTTCTGCCTGCAGTCATCCCAGGAGGGGGAGGAAGAAGAAGCATAATAATTAGAGGCAATGTCACTGCATGATGTCGAGCAAATCACAGTGACAGGCAATGAAAAGGTATCTGCCACTGTCCAAGATTATGTAAACACTGGAGTCCTTAATCATGATCTTTTTAGGTATGTACCCATTATGTATTTGCGGCAACTCAATAACATTCTAATGGCTAATTTGATTTTAATGACAGTAAGAACATATGGGATGCTTTAGGATAAAATATGATTGACTTTTACCTTCAATCCTTCCTCCGTGCATTTATGTTGTTTAATGAATCTTCCGCTTTCGAAAGGCCTTGCTTTTGAAAAAAAATCGACAGGGATAGAAGTATTTGCATGCATCCATGTGTAAATGCAAGTAGTGTTTTAAGGAATTTCTTGGGCACTGCATGAAGTTATGTCATATACTCGTGGCTTGGTGCACTCGCCCATGATCCAATGCAGAAATTTTGTAGGACTCTTAATATAAGATCTCATGTAATGAGCCCTCTC